>JAMKCH010007089.1:0-130558 GCA_023653785.1 Ophioderma brevispina
ATATTGCAATTATTTTTTACAGATTTGCTGAGAAATGTTCCACAAAGTCAACGAAATTCAAACATATGTCGGCAATTTGTATATTATTTTGAAATTAACACACATTCATCCAATCTTTACGAAATGGACTAGTCAATTCGGCAATCATATATTAGCAATATCATAATGGAACCACACCGATTTTTAACTTCATTGACTTAACCTCTTGCTGTGTTGTTGGACAGATGTGAATCGTTGCCAAAATTGGCACACCACGCTGTTTATGCAAAACAATAACGTGAGTTGCCACACGGAATCATTTTGGATCCGTATAAATGCTACGTTTGTCAATTTGGAGGTACTAACCTATGCGTAATAGTGGGGGTTTTGGTATGTCAACGAACCGTTTCCCGTAGGATTTTGGGTCTAAAGTTGATTTTCTGCCTGTTTTTCATTCAATAGGGAACCGTGAAAGTCAGAAATGATGGGGTGCAACAATTTTCGGACTGCTTCCCCCTTCCTCAAGGGGGAAATGTTTACTAACAAGGGAAAAATTTAAATCGAGTAACTTGTATTTTAATGTACATTAACATGTGTCTCTTATAATTAGTACAAAAAGTAGAATTTGCTCTAGGTTCCACCTTATTTTAAGCGCTATAGCCCCATAATGGTTCAAGGTCATATCCTGGGGTAAAAGTTACCCAATGCTCTTAATTCTGTTGAAACTGGTGATAAGATTATTTTTATTTGCCTAAAACGATCACAAAATGTATTATTTTACAGTGTGTGACCTTTGGTTGGCTAATTACTTAGCAAAATTCCGCAAGGGTCTACAGGGGTCTATGGGGGTCACCAAACTTTCCCTGGATGTCCGCCAATGTGATATCAAAAATAAATTAAAATGCATTTTTCTCTGTTTCATAGGACAGAAGGAATCATTTCACACCACTTTTCCACACCGGAGCGGATCATTTACCCCCCCAGGGTGACCTTGATCAATTATGGGGGCCCTTTTTTACCGCTTTATTAACTAATGTCGGGAACCTAATGCAAATTATCCTTTTTCCTAATCCTGATGAGGAGACGAACGCGTTAATGTCCACATTAAAACACAATTTGACGCGATTTTTAAATTTTTTCCCTGTCAACTAAAACATTCCCCCCTTGCAGGAGGGGCATCAGTCCGATAATTTGCACGCCATCATTTTGGGTGACAGTTTAAGGTCCTATTTTAGTATGAGAATCCTACGGGAGTACACACCAACCCACACTATAATTCGGCTTCAATTAACTTTCTACCTTTCAGCTGATTCCGACATTGGTAAGGTAATTGATGCCTACGTACGGTGGGGTGCAGTAAGGCTTGTTTGAGGCTATGTTAACTTTGTACCATTTGGGGTAAAATGGAAGTGGTGATAGCATGGAGACACCTAAACTTAAACTTCATTATAATTGATACTGCTATGGAAAGTCCATGCATACGAACATATTGATTTTTATTGCCTAGTCCATTTGCACACACCAGGGGGCCGGTTCACATACCTTCCGCCATATGTAACGCAGCTACTTAAATGCTATCTCGATCAGCCTGTTTTAAGACAAAAGTTGCATCAGAATATAACCCTTCTTGTATTCCCATTCCATTAGTATTTTAATTTCACAAATTATGGGGGTTGTTATCATGTAATAAATGCTGACTTTTAGATTTATTCATTAGTAATTTTTATCAAATTGGATATAGTCATCATAAAACCAACATTCGTCCGGCAGCGTCACATCGTGACGTATTCGACATTTTCGGCCTTTTTGGAGAAAACTTTAAAAGATACGCTTGTTTTGTACTACGCTTCAAATCACCAAATTTTCAACATCAAAGTGGCTTAATATTAATACTTATTAGTATTAGTTAATTATATAATTTAACGTATTTGCAAAACGTTAATGTGTCTGCGTCACATAATGACGTATTGTCGGATGTTTTATTCTGCGCAAACCCATATCATCGTGTCTACATTTGAAGTTTCCGCCGTTTCACATGGTGAGTATTATTTTTTCAGTGCACGGTAGAGTTGGGTTTCTTGTCTTTTGTCACATAGTGGCGTATTTGCGGTAATGCCTCATAACGACCCGTTTTCGAGACGTATTCTGTACTTACCCTTTGGAAATTGCTATTTGGTCCTTTTTTCCAAATGACGTTTTTATGAATCATTTTTTTTTTTCCGCAAATTAAATTTCGAATACGTTTTCCTCTCGAAATGCTGTATTTTGCCAAACGTCAGTATGATTTTTAGATATTTGTCCGCAATAAAATATTAATGAGTGTCTTAAATATTTTCTTATTTAATATTATAACCAAGGGTAGAGAAAGCATCAAAATCTTACACTTATTTTAAGGAAGCCGCTTCAACAATTGTAGAGGGGTGCAACAAACCTGAGTGGGAACGTTCCCATACTCCCGCTCCCACTACTTGTTTTATCTTATGAAAGAATGATTAGAGGTGGGTAAATTACTTATAACCCTCAGTGCACGCTTAACCTCATACCCTTGCCGCAGGACACAGCATTAAGCCCATGTAAACGTCAGGTGGATTTACAGATACGGAAGGGCGTGGGTCCTCTTTAAGTAGAGCCGATATGTAAAGGATAATTTGGCGAACTTAACACCTATGGATGAGTACCCACTGTAAATGTTTATTGTACATCCATCGGTGGGCCATTATCTCATATAAAACAAAATATTTGGATTAACTTTGTTTTGGTTATGTAATGCATATAAAGACAAGAATTTCACCTGGAAATATTTTCGCCTACGAGATAAGTTAATATATTTTAGCAAGCTACATTCTTCTTCTTAGCAATCAATGTTTATTAGTCTGTACAAATCGTCTGCAGTAGCAAAGACATTATCAAACGCCCGTAGGCTTGCTCTGAAAATTCCCCGATGAGCCGCATGGTTTTAAATCGTTTTTGGCAGGCTTGAGGTTTCCATGGCCCCTATAACAAACAGATATACCTGAAGACTAAACGACCATGATTACAGATAAGGAGGTAAATACAAATATAACGTGGGCAGATGGCAAAGATGTGAGCTAGATATACCAACCTCTTGCCAACCAATGATGTCAAAGCATGAGTTCCAGTGGCCAATCAGAGCACTGGTCAATTAATCGAGCATTAGACGCACACAAACTCAATAATATTCTAAACGTTGTTTGTCATCCCAACACAACATCATTTATTTTGTTTTATGACTATTTCCCAGTTCACGGAAATATTTTCCTCACACGATCTATTGGATTGGACGTTAAGGATGTGGGTGCATCCTTCCGTCAAAACATCTGGCAAACATCCAAAAAGGATTGACAAATCTCGAAAGATAATGTAATTCTGACGTCCACCAAACACTTAAGGGGGAACGTGTACATTTTCATGGAAGAACTTCGAGACCTGAATATCTATGCAGGTATTCTGCCGACCCTTTTCTACTGTAACCTATTTGAAACTGTTTAACTGTCATTGATACGCTAATCGCATAGTCAAGTAGTCCTCAATGGGCATAATCAATGCACTCCGCTTGCTGCTCGTGTTTCTCTGCTACTTTAGCCTTGGTTTGACCACTGCAAAAATGCCATCATTAATATTGTGGCCATGATCATTAAAGAAATTCAGTTGCAGCATTAAGATTTGATCCGCATCGTAATTCAAGATAGTCACATAAATTTGGCAGGAAAATTGTATACAAATGGTTAACTTTTAAACAACATTAATGTCAGGTTTACCTATAATAGGGGCATTACCAGGGTTAAAATACCTATGCACTTCCTGGGTTTGAAGGCCTCGGCGTAAATCTCATAGCAGTCAAAGGGCAATTGTGTACAGGGAAATGCTCTCGGAGGCACACTTCAATTTGCACCTGGATTTCCGTTTGTCATAGATATGGCGTGCTTCAGCAGGTTAAAAAGTACTTCAGTTGTATTGTATCAACCAACAGAGGCAAAAATATATTATATATCTGTACAAATTCACGTTGGGGTTTTTAGGAACAGATGTAGGACGCTAGCCCTGACCTGATGCGGGTTACACTTCTATTTGCCGTTCCGATTACAAAATTGATGGGAAACGACGAATCTAGGATTTGGCAATAACGTGTATGCTCAGCTTTGATTGTACTGGAACGGTTACGTGAGATGGATAACAATAATTGTATATTGAACTATGTTAAGTTGAAATGCGCTACCGTTAAAAGTACAGTGGACATTTTCTCCAGAATCGATAATTGTATGCTATAGTAAAGATGTAGAACGTTATATCCCGTTTACGGCAGTTAAGTTTCAACAGATCTCTCTCTCTCTCTCTCGCTCTCTTGTGGTCTAATGGTATCGGATTGATATTTTACCTTGTTTATGCACGTTGCCTGTTATTTCTTAAAATAATAATAAGGTCTAGTAAAAAAATAAAATTGTTTCAAGTACTCTACCGCTCCCTTTTTGAATTCGCTCAAATTTTATTCCACTGTTTTGTTTCTAAGTCAATAGTTATTACTTTGTGAATTATCTTGGAATGCTTTCTGTAAAGCCTTTAGTGGCCAAACTATTTAACGGATGGCCAAACTATATGTACGAGCCTTGCTCCTTTTGGTTAACCCCCCATTGTATCTCTCATTTAATTTTACATTGTACACCGGTGAATAACTGAAACTGAAACTTGTAATAGCTGTTGGAGGGTGCTGTGATCATTAAGATGGCCCACCCACCAGAGCAATAGAATTAAATACCTCCCCCAAGTTCCGTTCCATTTTCGGATTTTTTTATTTTATTTTTTATTCTAAATCACGGACATAAATATGTTTTATTTTTACCTTGGCTAAAGAGCGAATAATAATAATAATTACTACAAAGCGATACTTAGGGTAAAGTATTAATTATTCATTAGGTTATAATGAGCTCTTGTTATTGGTTATTTTAGTGGATTACCCTTAATTTGCATAAATGAATATTCATATCCTTTGTTACCCAAAACGGAATAAACCGCAATACAAAGGAAAATAATAATGATAATAAATGCATTTATATGACGCTATACATAGACCACAGCGTACAACAAATACTTAAAATACAAAATCAATTATACAACATGAAATACAGCATGATCTATCTCCAAAGTTAACACAATTTTAAACATCGGGGAAATAAGTATGTTTTCAGGAGCCCCTTAAAGCCACTAGTGGGGGTGCCTCTCTGATGTTAACAGGAAGCTTGTTCCAGAGTCTGGGATCAGTGACGTTGAATGTTCTGTCACCAAATCTACGCTTGGTACGAAGTATATAACCACATGATAACGAGTCGCGCAACATCAGAAGAGGGCCGTAGCCTTCACCTAGCGCAATCAGAATCTCTGTCCAATACATTTTACGAATTGAGACCATCAGCGAGGTCTGACGGAACTTGTCCGTGAAGGGACTTATACATATAAAGAAGTGGAAAGTGATCAAAAGTTGTGACGAACTCTGGCCACGACCGCATTCGAATACCAAACGCGCAGCTTTAGTTTGTAAGCGCTGGAGCCTTTCGGGATCTAGTTAATTAATGGGTGTCGTATAGTAATGAGTTGGTATAGTCAATTGGGGGGGGGGGATACCAAGGATCGTACAACATGGTTGCAAGCATCAAATGCGATAGATCCACGAATACGTCATTATGAAAATGTAATTTTACATCTTTACAGATAATATAATATCTGATTGGGCATACTCATGGTGGAATCAAACATAATCCCAAGGTTCCTTACTCACACAGATGCAGGAACAGAGATGTCACCAAGATCTAACAGCATTGAAGGCAGATTTTTAAAAACACAGGGCGTGGAAAAGACAATGACTTTGGTCTTTTTTATTCATATACAGTATGTTTTTGGACATCCAGGTATTTATGTCTGAAAAAGTTTGAATGTTTTCAAAGGGAACGCTTACAACTTGGAATATTTGGATCAAACTCACAGAAAAGCTGAGTATCATCATCATAAGGTAGACAGTTAGCATTATGATTCCTAATAATGTTACCGACTGGATGAGACCTAGCCGGCTTACAACAAAGCCCTGACGAACAGAGTAGTTAAAAATATGCTGCTTGGACATTTCATTGTTAACCATCACTCGGATACTACGATCGGTGGCATATGATCTAAACCAGGCGAGAGAAGTGCCTGTGATACCAAAACTGGTTTCAAGCCTGTAAATTAAAGATCATGGTATCAAAGGCACCACTCAAGTCAAGCAATACAGACTGTCCCAATAAAAACTATACAATCAAACTAAAATTGATAAAAAATATAAACTGTGCATTTTTGTCAGATATTTTGATTTTATTTGTTTGACAAGTTCCTAAGCTACATCCTCGCTTTTATTCCATCCAATTTGATGTACCCTAGGCGGAGATATTGTCAGTTGAGCACAAAGGATAAAATTCCACTTGGGCCAGTTTCACCTTAAGGTTCAAGAAACTAAAGGTATAAGGCGTGTAGCATCATTGTGGGAATAAACCCTTTTCAAACAAAAGTATATTGTACAGATATGAGTGAATGTATTATCATGCATTGAACTAATCAATATATTATTTTTCAGTGAAAGCACCAGAAATTATTATGTTGTGGGTGAAATGAGGGACTTACGCTCAGGGGGACAATAATCATGAAATGCATGGAAATGCTGCGAATTTGACTGCTGAAACAAATGTAACAGTCAACAAGTCTGTTGAGGGACAAATGTGTGGACAACGCTCTAATGAGGATGGACAGCTTACCCTTCCCCTATTCCCAAATCCTCCAATATGCCAGTGAGGGATATGATGAAGAAACCAGTGTTCAACAAAGAGCAATAAAGGAAAGGATGGTTGTGTTCAAAGGTCTCAGGTTACTTTCAACAAGGTTTTTTTTTATGGTTCTACCTTCTGCTGAAACCTGGACTAAAGCTGAGACAACAGTTTGGAATTGAATTTCCCAATGCTACATGTATTTATTAGCAATTGCGACATTATAAAGTTATAAATTATGTTATATCACAAGAAGCAGCACTTTATACCTACTATTTATTTTTTTTTTTTTTTTTTTTTTATTAAAATAAATACTTTGTTTTAAAATTTGTAATCAAGTTCACAGTGTATTGTCTAGTTATTCAGGAGTTTGAATCCGTAGTTTTGAGGTGGTTTTGGCCTTGGTCAAGGTGACCGTAACAATAGGTAATGCAAATTTCGAGTTCAATGAGCCAGGAATGACGCGTGTCCATAGTGCAAGCCTGGTTGGAAATTTGGTCAATTATTTCAGAACTTCAGAGTCATGGAGTATTTTAAAACCTGTATGACATTTGCCATCAATATCATCATGGGGAGATTCAGCATTGGCAGTCATATTGTACCTAATCTTTTCAACCTTATCAACAAAAAAAGTCAGGAAATCATTGGCAAGATCAGCGGCATAGTTATAGCGCTGGGTAAATCATTGGAGATAAATTCAAAAGATCTTTTACTTTTGTGAAGGTGTTTCAAAACCACGTGGGTGGTTGATTAAATTTTTTTTTTTTTTTTTTTTATTTATTAGCAATTGCGACATTATAAAGTTATAAATTATGTTATATCACAAGAAGCAGCACTTTATACCTACTATTTATTTTAATTTTCAATAAAGAATGTCTTAAAGGTGATCTTCAATGGCAAATTTGTTGATATCAGAATAGCCGAAACTGGCCCAACAGGTTTTCAACTGTCTCAGATAATTAGCCATAACTCCTGAACCAGACCCCCGAATTACACCAACTAAAAATCTCATGAAAGCTGGAAAACTCCTAAAAATAATCGGTAAAACTCCAGTTGATATGAACTTAAATTTTTGGCCAAAAAATGTAACCTTTGATTGTATAGTTTTTTTGGGACAGTCTGTACGAGCAATACAGCCTTTTTAGAAACCAAGGCTTGAAGGATGTAATTTCTAACCTGGAGAATGGCAGTCTCAGTGAAATGGTGATCTTGGAATGCAGATTGAAATAAAGATCATAGTCGCCAACATGCCGTATTACCTGACTTGATGCGGCCTTCTCAGTCATTTTGACAATGAATTTGATATTAGCAACTGGCCTTTAGCTCTTATGTATACATCATGATCCAAAGATATCTTCTTAAGTACAGGGATAATGATTTGTAAAGATAGGTAATGCAAATTTCGAGTTCAATGAGCCAGGAATGACGTGTGTCCATAGTGCCAGCCTGGTTGGAAATTTGGTCAATTATTTCAGAAACTTCAGAGTCAGGGAGTATTTTAAAACCTGTATGACATTTGCCATCAATATCATCCTGGGGAGATTCAGCATTGACAGTCATATTGTACCTAATCTTTTCAACCTTATCAACAAAAAAAGTCAGGAAATCATTGGCAAGATCAGCGGCATAGTTAGCGCTGGGTAAATCATTGGAGATAAATTCAAAAGATCTTTTACTTTTGTGAAGGTGTTTCAAAACCACGTGGGTGGTTGATTAAATCAACGCCAGGTGGAGTACATTTATCTATGACAAATGAATCATTCTCGAAAAGACAAGTTTCATTTATAAAACATGATATAAAAATGTGACGTGGTGCAATGATGTAAATGTTTGGATGGATATGGAACGCATATTCAAGTATGGACCTTCGGATTAACAAAGGTTTGGATTTGGGAACCGGTGTGAAAGTAATCATAGTCCGGCAGGTATCATAGTCCGGGCTCCATAGACGACAACGGAATAAAGCGTGAAACTAATGTTGCGTGAAGAGTCAACTGAATCGATTGCCCTATTGTTCACCATTGTTCCCGGACTGTGAGCCCGGAGGATTATATCTCCTGCCACACCTGAATCAAATTACTAACATTGTTATAGTTTGATCTAAGGTGAAGAAAATTGTCGGCATTTGCTAGATATTTCGACTCATATTAGTAGACGAGGAAGTTGAATAACGAGAACCTAAATGGTTGATGTTGGGATAACAATTACGTTTAACAAGGTAGTAGGACGCACTGCATTATAGATGCCCCGGAGCTGAGATTGGTAATTAAATGAGGAATTTTGCGGTTTTTTTTTCACAGTGCTGGCGTAGTGGTTACATTCTCTGTTTTAGAGAGTAGGTCAATATGTTAAGTGGCAAAATTTGCGCACAAATTTGAAAACTGAAGAAATAATAAAGAAATAATAGAGTTATTTACTTATATAACATGTGATTGAAAGGAACATGGTCATATCGCTAATAGTCTTTTCTCCCGAACCCCAGATTTTACCGGAAGTGGACCAAATTTTGGAATCTCAAGAAGACTACTATTTATGTCATTTATCCTGTGAAATCTTAAGACTAAATGATGTTTCGTTTGAAAGTTATGGGCAAAATTGTGCCCATTTTTTCGACCAATATCAGTTTTACACAGAAGTCTCCACATCAGAACGGATTGAAAAATTGGAGAGAAACCTTACAGATGGGGTTTTAGGGTGGAGGCAATTCTATCAAAATGAAAACTCTACATACTTAAATCGGGCCATTCTCATTCAAGTAAAATATCTAAAAGAAAATATATGGCCAATTGGACTTCAAGCAATGGAAAGCACTCGAGAAATGCGACAACGGGGCCGCGACGAGAACGCTGTTGCTCTAGGTGTGGAAAACAGGCAAAGCATCTAAATTCTAAGCAACTCAGCATTGTTCAATAACCTTTGCATCACCAATTTCGTGCCATGGTGGACATCTAAGGTGAGAAAAATAAACACCCACCTTTCAAGTAAGTTAGCTGAATGTTGCATCCCTTTCCTATGTCAATTTCAGCAAAATAAGGAGCCGTTGTTGGTTCAAAATTGATGTCTTTCATGTGAGTTTGTGGAAAATACTGTAAAATTCTAGAGTTATAACTGCATTTCATAATCTTTGCAGACCTGCATTTCAAATCGAAACTTTTTTGTTTACCAGGTGGGTGTAGGACCGCTTTCAGATCGAATTCTCTCAATTTACATATAAATGAAAGAAGTTTCAAATCCCTGTCAACATCCATATATTTTTCCTATCGTAAGGGTATTGTTACTGATACTTTGAAACTGCTCTATCAACATATTACTCACAAAAGTAGAAAACTTGCCGATTTATGAGTCCTTTGCGGGAATACTAAAGTGCCCAGTCAAAATCAGAAACAATATAATATAGTTATTATATATTTATTCACCAAGACAGCTTAAGGTCAGAGAAAATAACAGAAATAGCATGGGAAATGTATATAGCTATAATAAAATTTTGATGTTTCATTTGAAAGGGTTTGGGGGATTAGTTTCGTGCAAATAAGTTCCACGGGAAAGGTCTAATGCAATTTACTCAGCCTTTATATATACGTCTCCTTCTTCGTCTCTTTGTAAACCGTCGGTTGAAGAACCAATTTTGCATTCGTTTTATTCAGAATTTAGACTCGTATTTTTTTCTATTATTCTTCTTCAAATTACGAAATACGAATATTTGGAAATTATCGAGAAGTATTGAGAAATCTAACTCCAACTTGTTTTAAAATCGAACATTAATTTGGCAAATGTTCTTGTAATCCATCTAGTGGAGCTGTTGGTCAAGTGTTTATCTATCGGTGATTTGTTAAATCAGAAAATCGTAAAAATCATAAAAAAATTCGATGTTTGTATGTCTGTAAAAAGTATATCATTCTTAACATATCCTACAGGTGCCAAGACTGTGAAATCAACCTAATAAAGACAGAATCGGATATTTTAGTCATTACTCTCCGTACCTACACTTACTGCAACACAAATGCTTTGTGGTTTCCGACCACTGCATTTTTGTAGCGTGGGAGGGGGAGTGGAGGAATTACCTCTAGATCTAACAAGAAAACTATCTCTTTTTTGCCGGGATCGTCAGGTTGGTAGTCATTTTCCGAAAAAAGTACGCTAGCAGATATACGATGCAGACATATTTCTTGATATTGAGCAGTAAGTCGATATCAAGTGATTGACGGTATGTCTAGTTCCTACTTAAAGTTGCGACGTACATTATCTGATGACGGGTGCATTATCTGATTACCCTCATGCATTAGCTGAGGTCCGGTGCATTTTCCGATGGCCCATGCATTATCTGACAGGCATTGCATTCGAAGAATTAAAGCACGCTGAAAACAATAGCAAATCTGGCATGGGAAGTGGAATAATACCCGTAACAGACACCCGATTGTCGCTTGCGTCGTTGAGGCAATTGGGACTAAGTATCTCGCCGAAGGACACAAACCGTCACGGAGCTTGAACTTCTGACTTTTAAAGTAGTCTTGATCATATGATCATAAGTTTTGCGCTTTTCCGCCGCACCACACGTGCCCCACAAAACGCCCTACTCACCAAAAACAGATTAAGATAAAGAAGATAAAGGTAAAGCAACCAAAACAGACATTGAGGAAAGCGGATAAGGATTATGTCAACACAGCTAATGTATTTACAGCAACATCTGAAGGATATTATTAAGTTGAGAAAGTATCCTCAAAAGAAATAAAACGTCATTGAAATCACGAAACTATTAATCTTACTGGATTTAAAACGAAACTGTTGACGTTAAAGAATTTTTGTTGATGAGGTGGTTTTAAAGTTCCTTTTTTCTTTATTTTTAACTGCTCCCGGTATTACAACGTAGAATTTCACATAGCAACTTGCTTTACCGAGACTCCCTGTGCTTTTATGTTCCAAACGTGGAGTTTTACATAACCACCTAATACTGCGCACATGTAATGAATACAATGATTACCCAAAAGAAATGAAATGACCGCTCAAGTGATCACTTTCATATGTCTCGCGGCAAAAGGAACTTTGGTCTAGTGAGCAGCTGATGACAAAAACAGTATTATCGAACTTTGACACAGATTTTGTATTTTTAATTTTTTTAAATTGCTGAAGCCAGACATGTTCCCATGTATGCGAACATCCTTGATATTAACATCATGTAATTATAGAGCAATTTGTGATTATCAAGCACACGCTGATCTCTCGCAATAACTGAATTCTACATGATTTCAGTAGCAGCTAGAAATCAATTACAAACCCTGATACAAATTATATTCCAAGCAAAAATGTGTAGTAACAATCCTTGCACAAAACACAATCTCACTTTTCTTTAAATTTTTAATGCAAAAATACGTAACTTGACAAATTGTGTTGTAATTCTGAAATGGTTTAATCGTTATCCCTCACGATATAAATGTATTCAATCCAGGTAATGTTTAATGTTTAAGAAAATACAAACGGGTGAACGTTAAAAGTAAATCTTTCAAAAGATCGATTTTTGAAATACGAACTTTTGACATAAAAGGACCGCCTGGATTTTATACTGAAAAAGCGCTTAAGAGTATCTTCTAATTCAAAAATCCGAAATGAAAGAAGCCATATTTTTGAGAAATTGATCCTTTCATTGCTTGATATTAAATTCCATTTAAAATATATCAAAAATAACTGGTGTTTTTTAACATATCGTATTGCTATTTACGGCCAGTTTCTCTGTCTTTATCCAACGGCTTTCGGTGGAGATCCTACACTCTCATCGGTAATTCTACCCCTAGGCACGGGATCTTCGCTCCGTGCATCCAATTCAACTCAACGCAGCGAAGGATATGGTCTGTGGGGGGTTAAACGGTATCGACTATACAACCGCAGAGCTACAGCGCGTACTGACAGATGTAGCTTGAGTGAGACACAAACTTGCCGATGTCTTTGTTGAAACACTATAAATTCAATGACCTCTCAGGATTGTAAAAAAAAACAAAAAAAAAAAAAAAAACAGATTTTCTTCCTATAATGAAGGGAAACTGAAGATAAACATGTCCTTGGTGATTAAAGAGCAATTTGGCAGCAGAACTACCAGACCTATTGCCCAACTTTGACTCGACAGAACTGTTCATGTTGATTGTCTGCGGAAGTTGAAATTGTAATCTCCGGAGTGCTCGCAATTTATGGGAAACCGTGAAATATAATAAGCAATTGTGATAACAAGAAAATAACAAGATGCCTCTCAATGTGCAAAAACACACAGAACTCACGATTCGACTCCTTGAGGGAGGTTAATAATTCTACTACTACTACTACTACTACTACTACTACTACTACTACTACTACTACTACTACTACTACTTCTACTACTACTTCTACTACTACTACTACTACTACTACTACTACTACTACTACTACTACTACTACTACTACTACCGCTGCTGCTGCTGCTACTGCTGATGCTGCTGCTGCTACTACTACTACTACTACCCTATTACTACTGCTATTACTACAACTGCTACTGCTGCTGCTGCTGCTACTACTACTCCTGTTACTACTACGTTTGAATTAGTAAATGCAAATTCACCTTTACTTAGATGAACACAAAGTTTCATCCACATAACAAGTAACGGCATGGCAACACTTAACTTGAGTCAAGTATCGGTGATCCAGTTGCATTTCCTAGTCGCTCGTAGCAAATCACGACACCTCCCTTGTTGTCTAACACTTCAAACCTATTTGCACGAAACCCAGAAATAGCTCTTAGGCCAGAAGCCTAGGTCAATGGCCCAATTTCAACATTTTCTCCCCTGTCTAGTACGGCAAAAGATCATCAACGACACGTTGGACGTTCACGTCATCCATAGAAGGAACATTAGCAGCGTCGATTCAACATATTTGGGAGTGTAAAATGTCTCAAGCACAACTTTACTGAATCCTTCAACAGAATGGGAAAACAGCCCGTCAAAATTGGATAAGCGACAAATGCAGTTTGCATCCTGCAACCTTGATGGAACTAGTTCAACGTCACGTGATCTTTGTGTTATAATTTATTTGTTAAAATACTCAATGCGTTTTGATCACATAACTGTTTTGAGTATGGAAGTTATTTACATAATAATATATCCCAAATTCCAGTTCGAATGGTATCTTTACACCTAAAAACAACATTTCAAAAGTATTAAAGAAAAATTAAGAAGAACCATGGTAGATATGGGTGTGTTGGACCAAACCAGATAGTCTGAGCAGAGGATATCGGGTTGTAGATTTCACACCTCTCATTATCCCCCAACCCTAACTGCCTAAAGTGTAAAATTAGTGACAGTGGACTACTCCCTAAGTTGACCCCTCAAAAGACATCGGATTTTTATAAAACAATGTCTATTGTTAGGGTGCTGCTTTAAAGGAGCATATGTAAATCGGAAATGTTATCAATTTCAGGCCCAGTAAGTATATTCTACTGCAAATAGTACGCGCTGGGCGATTATTTCGACGGGTGCAGATTTCTCACCGGAAGCTGCAGTCAACCCTCGCAATTTCCATGATTCGCAAGCTGCAGTATGGAAGATCTCCTGAGGAAAATTACCATTAAAGTACCAGTGCATGATACGAAGAATGCTTTTGATTGTGTGTTTGTATATGGGAGTATAGGGGGTTTATAAGAGGTGTAAAAAACCTAGTGGAGTAATGATGTTATGGTCAACATAGGTGGACTTGCTACCAGGCTTGTCTGTAAGCCCAGGGCTTGTGACATCTTCATTTAGTATGCTTTACTTTATGATTACCTTTAATTCTTCCATTTTCACACTGAAAGCAGAATGGGAGGACATAATGCTATCAGGTTGACAGAGCAAGATGGTAGTTAATTGTGTTAAGTTGTAAAAAATGAAAAGGGAGTAAACCGTAAGCAAACCAAGAAACAGGAAGGACTGATGTGATATTTTTGTTTTAGATTTGGGTATAAGAGGATAATAAAGTTCTATTACGTGTTCCGTGATCCACAGCCTCGTCCCTCGAATTACCTCAAAAGGGTTTTTTTTTTTTTATCATCCGAAAATGTGGCCTAAGTATAGTATGTGTGACTAATCTATCTTATGTGTATATGATCTACTCTGGAAGGAAATTAGTAATGTTGTATTTTTGTCTGTTCGTAACAGCACATTACATTACACCAGAGGGGCTATGCGGGCACGGGGAAACAAACATGTTCATAACCCACTCAGCAGAATCAAAGGGAAAATGTGAAAATATACTTTTCTCTTCCATATATAGGAACCTTTAAAAAAGGAGGGTCTTGGACCCGAAATACACTTTAATCCTCGTCGACCAGGGAGGGGGGGGTACCACCCCCCTAATGATGATTTCTGTTCTCACAAAACGCAAACAAATGTGATCTAAGGCTTTTGTAATTGTAAGTTCATCTTTGCGGTCATTTTAGACAGAAAAAATGGAGTTACCACTTGACTGGACTTGACGCGATTCTCTGAAACACATCCAAGTGGAGGTGCAAAACGCAAAGGGTGTGAGTGCGCAGATGTAAAAACTTGTCGCGAAGGTAGTTGTTCTGATATGCGCTGTTACTGGCTTTTGAAAACTTTAGAGTCTTGGATATTTTAATGAGGCTGTCAGGTAATTTGTTCATTCAGGTACCAGTTGTGGAAAAAAAAGATGCTTTGAGCAGTCTTTTTAGGCTGGTAGAGTTGAAATGCTTTGCTGTTTCCGTGTCTGGAAATGCGTGTGGCTGGCCGGGCAAAAACATCGACGCTGGTATGGCGACCTGATGGCGACCTGATCATAAACGCTCCTGTTGCCATCATCGTGAGGCGTGTGCTTTCTTTCTCCGAGTAGAGAATTCCCATCCAATTGTTCAACTTTACTAACACTGCTCGAAGAACATAGTCCCTACATGCAAACCTCGCCGCCACGGCGGTTGTCACCCCTCCAATTTGTTAACAAGATCAGAAGTATGTGGATCCCAAACGGTCCCTGAGTACTACGTGCGGGCGAACCAGAGACTTGTAGGCATTAGCTTTCAGGTCAGTTGGACACAGAATGAAGGTTGCCGCCGAATAACACCAAAAACTTTGTTGGCTTTGGAAATAGCCCAGAATTCACGTGTCATTCATTTCAGGTCGTGTGCTAAAATAACTCCCAAATACGAATGTGACTGTGTGTCTGTAATGTATGTTCCCTAATCTTACTGATGAGGGAAGGGTTTAGCATGAGAAAATTTTAAAACAAAACACTGTAACATTAAAATGACATTTGCCATGGTGTTGCCCAGTAGAGAGGGTGTTGATGATCAGGTTTGGAGTTGTTGGATATCGTCAGGATTTCTAATCGTCTATACAAAACGCGGTCATCCGCAAAAAGGCGAACCTCGGACGTGATGGTATTGGGGATGTCATTTAAATAACCAAAAAACAAAAAGGCGGGCCCTCAAGAATGTGCCCTGCGGCACGCCCGATTTTACATGGACCCACCCTAGAGTGGTCACCATTGAC
Organism: Ophioderma brevispina; assembly: GCA_023653785.1. Taxonomy (NCBI): domain Eukaryota; kingdom Metazoa; phylum Echinodermata; class Ophiuroidea; order Amphilepidida; family Ophiodermatidae; genus Ophioderma; species Ophioderma brevispina. Next base: position 16,283 of record JAMKCH010007089.1, read on the forward strand.
AACTACCCGTGCTGTGTTTGTAAGAAAAGTTAGAAATCCACGTATGTTGTTTTGCCAGTTTGCCGTGAGTGTGGTTATGTAGGAGTCGTTTGTGGGGGACAGTGTCGAACGTCTTCGAAAAAATCCTACTGATCGTATCCGAAGGCGTGGACAGTCCAAGATTTGGACAACTCATGCCACGGTGAGAATTAAGTGGCTTTCACAAGAAGGTTTGACCAAAGCCATGCTCGTCGGTGTTAAAATGTTATGTTTGTCAAGGACGAATTATGTGCTATGCAGTATGTGTCAAATACCTTACAACAAATTGGTGATCAACGAACTGGTCATAATTGGATGCCGATGATCCTATCCCTTTCTTGAAAATTGGCGAAATATTGCTGTAAGGTTGGCTGTAAGGTAACTCCCGTATGCATCTTTTATTAAAGATATAGGTCAAACGGAGCGACTCCCCCCCTTTATTCTTTCTTTTTTTTTTTTTTTGTATCATCGGCGAACATTTTTAAGATATTCGAAGGTTACTCCATCCGGGCCTGGTGCCTTGTTTTCATTTAATTCCTTCAGCAACTTGACGACCCCGTCTTCGAAACAAGATATCAGGCATATGGGATGTTTCCCCAGAAGGAAGATGTCATAGGGGCCTCGTCAGTAAATACTGATTCGAAATGTTTATTGAGATATATCTGTCTTTGCAGAGTTTTCAGAGACTAGTTGACCTTGGCTTATAAGTGCAGGTATTCCCCGGTTGTCACTACGCAGTTTTTTTAACAAAACTCCAGAACTGCTTGGGAGAATCAATACAGGTTTCTCTAACCCACTTCAGCTAGAGAATTGGCATCCTTTTGACATTTGTTTGCGGAACGATTTGAATTAAGATCCAATTTTTCGTCGCCGCGTCACTTAGCACGATTAAAGGCTCTTGGTTTCCTTCTGAGTTAGCGCTTTATTTTGGTTGAAATCGTGGTGTGTCAGTCTCTAGATGCATCTTTGAAGGTATATTCTGGTCCATACATTGAAAAATACCATCACGGAAATCACAACAATCTCATCGACAGTGGAGGCATCCTTAGAGGTAATACCTTGACTTAGTTTGGCAAAACCATCTTAAGCCCTTTCGATATTGGCCTTGTTGTACTGGCTAGAACTCCGGAGTTTAGTGATGTTAAAAACCTTGGTTTGGTTGGTAAGAAAATATACATCGGGATCCCTCATGATCGCTAATGCCGGGAATAACTGTAATGTTATTGACGAGGGTGGGATTTTATGTGAAGAATAGGTCACGTGTCCTATCACCACGTGGAGGTTCAATAACCAATTTGTTCCAAGTCCAAAAATATGAATCTGCAATCTCAATTAGTAATTTAGAAATGCCAACATCTTAAACCCGGAGGGACTGGTTTTGGGAGGGATTTTTTTTCCAATTCGATATCCCCTATCCCATAAGTTGAGTTATCCCAGCAAATTGTAGTGCCCTTTCTGATTGGGAAGGCCACATCACGTAAGGTAATACAGCATGTTAGGCGCCATGATCTTTTTTTATTACGCATACAAGGCTTACCACTGAAATGCCCGTCTCCATGTTAGAAACATCCTTCAAACCTTAGATGCTAAATAAGGCTGTCGTGCTTGTGTTGCTTGACATGAGTGCAGCCTTCGTCACCATTGATCATTCTATTATTTTAACCTTTTTAAAAAAAATAAGCCATTTTTGTAACACAACTCCGAGGGGGGGGGGTGGTTACCCCCCCCCCCTGTGATTTCGTTACTGAACACCGATCCTGATACATTTGGTACCAAAGGATAGTTAGCGTTTCTCTTGCCATTGGTACCAAAATAAGTACTAACATCCCCATTATGACGTCACCATGAAAAACGGCATATGTTTGAGGAAAGACGAAAATATGAATATGGGTGCGAAAAATTGTATTTCGAATTTTTGCGACTCACACACCCTATTATAGCTCTAAAATGATGTCATTATATTAAAAACTAGTATTCCCATCACGTAAGTCAAAAAACCGCATGAAAATCTGATTTTTCTAAGCTTTTTGGCGAAATAATTTTTCACTGTGGGGTCTATGGAAATGGACAGTTTTGCTGACATGCGAACTTTATGACGTAATTGTGACGTAATTTAGGCCATGTTGGTACTCATTTTGGTATCAATGGAAAGAGGAGGATAATAGCTATCTATTGGTAAAATCAAGCGGCTGTGTGGTCCTGTGTTGTGTTAGGCAGTGTGGTACTTCTATTCGGAGGGGGGGGGTGGTTACCACCCCCCCACCTATCGATCACTTTTGGATCACCTTATCGTACCTATCCCAGGTGGATGTTGGTTTTTCGATTAAAAGGAGGGGAACATTCAATTGACAATACTTAAATAATTTGGCACCAAAAAAGGGGGTTTTAGCAAACGGGGGAAAAAACCTGAAGGGGGGTGGTAACCACCCCCCCCCCCTTCGGCTAGACGAGGAGTTTTTTAAAAGGCTTAAACCAGTTTGGGTACATGGGCCACTACTTTTGCACTGTTTTGATCATATCTAAAGGTACAGACAGTCAGTCACATAGAAGAAGCTCCCGAACAAACTCTTCGTCTACACAAGACCACAGTTCTTTAAAATCGGTAAGACCGTTCAAACTGCAAAATTTAAATTTTTTATCATTCTGCGATTTTCCAGCCATTAGGAAACAGCATCATAACGTCAAAGATCAAGCAGTTTAATCGGCCGCCGCCACTTGCTCAGTCCGCGATCAGTCGACCAACCTTTAACACGACAGCAAACGCTTGTGAATGTTGCTGTGAAGATTGCAAGGCGGTGATGTATTTTTCGTGCTCGCCGAATGTAATCGCGGGCTTAACATGTCTAGTTGGCATGCATCTTCTCTCCCGCTTGGAGCAGAGTCATTGCTGACACTTTCCAACTGCACACAACTACTCATGATGCACGCCAACTCATCGGCTACCGTTTCCAAACCGCCCGTGTGTTCATGCCGACCTTCCCGATTAAAAAACCCGCCACGATTTGTTTAGGCTTCGAGAACAAAATCGTGGCTTTTTTTTTTAAATTCGCCGCATGCTCCCGGCCACGCAAGACTGTAGAACACTGTATTGGACAGTCCCAGACCTTGTCAAAACTACACATGAAAAAAAATCAAGATTCAAGATTCATTTTATTTAGCATAACATATCATATGATTCAATTTCACGCATTTTCAGGAGAAAACGTAGTGTCAACGACTTATATTATAATGTAAACTGGTTAGTTATTCTGAAAGAGGCCGGGTATTTTGTTACTCAACCTGACTCGTGGAGGTGATAGCAGCTGGAATCATTTTCAAATGCATGGTAATATAACAATGGTTCCGCATACCGGCCCGATTGTTGAATATCGTTTGCTCCATTATTTGCTGATGTCTATGTGTATCAATTTGGCCAATGATATGAATTTACACTTGGGTTTTCCCCAGCCCTACGATGAGGACAACGGAATTTGTTATTCAGTTGTTGGTTTGGTCTTAGTCTCATGCATAGTATATATTGGCATATTGGCGTATTGGTATGTTTATCACTTTTGATACAAGCTTGCAACTATGGTGTGCGATCTTTGGTCTTGTCCCGCATTGACAATGCCAACTCATTACTATATATGGCGCCATCTAAATAGATCTCAAAAGGCTTCAGGGCTTGCAAAATAAAGCTGCGCGTTTAGTTTTCGCACGCGGTCTTTGCCAGAGTTAGTTACAATTTTTAATCTCTCGCCACTCTTACGTGACCATTTACTACTATTAATTGATCACCGCGAAATACATTATTTGCTACCACTAGGGATAACCTAGCCTGCAAAGTAATAGCGCGTGAAAGAAACACCTTAGACCCCTTTCGGGTATTCGATAAAGCAGAATGCTTCAGTCAAGTGTTTTGTTTGCAAAATCATGAAATGTTTTGGACAGGATAAAGCAATAATGGCACATTTTTTGAAGAGCGCCCCCAATTTTCAAAAGTTGATATTTTGGCACAGTTACGTTGGTAATTGTCTGGGAAACTATACCTGCGAACGAGAATGCTAAGAAATGCGTATTTATCATAAAATAAGCGATTTTGCATTAGAATTGGAATCCCAGATTGGACTTAACGGCAGAGCTGGAAATGCTACGTTTATGTCCGTCCATGATGAAATAGTGCCACCTCGAGAAGATAATCTCTAACTTGACTTGCCTGAACCAATAAAACAACTAATGGATGAGCGTAGACACGTACATGGCGCTATTTCCCGGCTATTTCACATTGGAAGGCCGTTTCCAGCAGCCGTTGAATTATTATCGGGCTCCCCGATAATAATTATTCTAATTACAAAAATTCCTTTGTTTGTGACACAGACATTTTCGAGCTTAACCATTCACAAGACTACTAGCCAGTTACCAATGCAACCGTGTAAAAATCGCATTTTTTTTTAAATTGGGGGCGCTTTTCAAGAAAATGTGCTAATATTGCTTTAAGGATGTCACAAAGCAATTTGCGGTAAGTCTTGCACCCTGAAGTTGTTGAAGCAAATCAATATTAAATCAGTCTAGAGCTTGATGGCCGATGTCATTCAAGTTCAAGCTGCTCTTCGGTATAAAGTAGAATTGTTTGTGTATTTGAAATGGAACGGGTCAATGTGAGGCGGAGCGGGTTTTTTTTCCCATACTTAACTCTGAGGCGATGAACTCGGTCATGTAACAATATGTAACAGCTTCCAGAGTAAGTGTTCGATGACAAATTTCACTAATGCAATGGGTCGTTTTAGCGTGTCTGTTCTATCCTCATTCAATCTATTGTCGATTACGTTTGTAAATGTATTGCATGGTGCTAACTGATCGAACAGACACTTCCAACCAGGTACCAGAAGCAAGAAGATAATCGAAATCATCTGGCAATCGATTTCTCATCCAAATTCAGCCTAGACTGGTCTAATATAAAAGATGAATTCACACGTCCATTACTTCTCAATCAAGAAACAAAGGAATTGATACACACATATTGCTGGTATTTATAATGGAGTACTGGAACTGAAGCTTAGGAAGGCTATATTAATTTATATTGTATTTAATACATACCAAGACACTTCATTCATTTTTTGATAAACGGGTATATTTGCTGGGAATTTTTGTTTTTGTTTTTGTTTTTCAATATATACATCATGATACATGAAATATTAATTACTTAGTTCTCTTGATACACGATTCACACAAAACTTGCCTTGGCTTTGCATTGACAATAAAATAGTAAGATTCCGTACAAGCATATGAATTTATATTGGAAAATGCACAGACACCGAGAGCCAATTATAAAAAACGTTCAGGCTTGTGTGAGATATGATTTGAAGAATCAGATCTTTTTGATTTGAACTTGGGAAAGTATCAACGGCAAAATAACAGGATTTGCTCTATTGAAAGACTGTCCGACATTGAAAAATAATAATAAACGCAGAAAGTGTACGGTCGTTAAAGTCGCATGTCACAAACCGCTTGCAAATTTGGAATAGCGCCAACCATGGTACCAAATATAAGCAACCCTAACTCAAAATAGATTTTTTTTACCGTAAGCAAGTGTGGTAACAACTTCATAGTCACCGGCAACGTTCATTCTTGATCATTTATTGTATATTTGTAATGAGGACTGGTGTATACGAGCTTTATTTCGAAAGACTTTCTGTCAGATTGGTTTACGTAGCATTGTGGGTTAGTGTGAGATTACAGCTAGGGTAGTGATGTCAAATCTTTTGGGGTTATCATTTTTATAATTTTACAGTGACAACTACAACAGCGCAACAAAGCACACCATTGGTGTTTACCTCGCTTGGTTATGGAAACAAAATGGGGTCTGCTCTTTGGTCCGAAAGGTCATTCTTCCGAAGGGTCATTAGTCTGAATTGAGCATAAGGTTCATTATTCCGAAGAATAATCAGTTCGAATTGAGTATAATATTCATCGGTCTGAATGGTCATCAGAGTCAAATACCATTGGTCCGAAGGTTATTAGTCCACAAACTGTATAGTATAGGATCATCAGTCCGAATTGAACCAATGTTTCATTGGTCCGAAGGGTAGTCCGAATTGAGCATAAGGTTTATTAGTCCGAATGGTCATTAGTCTGAAATGAACATATAAAAAGGTTCATTCGTCCGAATGGTCATTAATCCGAATTGAGCATAAGGTCCATTGGGCCTAAGCCCAGTATTGTGGGGTCAATGAATAAGTTATTTAAACGAAATTATGAAATTTGATCAATGGATTTTTCCTGGATTTTTCTATAACGCATTTTGTAATATTTCATTGATTTTCCCCAGAAAACGCATCATGTCCATCCCACAATGCACCAGTTATGGGAATTTTCACCTCAATAGTATTCCACAAAAATCCTATTCTTATCCTTGGCCTTGACATGAAACTAAGGGAGGGCAGTCTGACCTTTGTGTCAAGGTTTCAAGGTGACCCAAAATGTAAAAGGTCATCTAGAGGTCAATATGCGTAGAAATGCACTATGACCACCGGGTTTGGTCAGACGGACCGCTGACCTAAGCACAGATCAAATCTGAGGCCAAATGTCACATACATAGGTCAAAGGTCATACACATGGAATTCAATAGTGATCATAAATGATTCGTGATCCTTAAACTTCTTGAACATTTTTTATCCCTAAGTACAGTATAAACACTTTGCAAGGCATTATGGGATTGGTTCAAAACACCCTGCCGTTTGATTCTTTACATTCTATGCACTTTTTAATTTAACTTTGGCCTTGTTCTAGCTCTCTGCTTTACCTTTATTATGTTCGTTCTAGAATGTTTGCCCTGTTTTTCGCAATGTATCGCCTCTCTGCAACATCATTTTATCTCTAAAGTTTCCAACATCAACACATGCCATATGACTCACATTGTAGTTCCTTTATGTGCCGGAAAGGCCAGGGTGATGCACGAGACTTCAAATATGAAATGTATACGCATGAGATACTGTCATACTCAATCTACCCGTCAAATAACCAACAATGATGAATGACATACGACATATATAACATCTTTAGTCGTAATAACTACCGGCTCATATAGCCCGTACCAAATTCATGACGAAGAATTAAGTTACGGGCTGGGTTGCTCAAGACAGCTGCTCATACTGTCTCTTAGTATGGGACTCGGTGCAAAATTGAAGAAAAATCAGGTCGACGCCAAATACAATGCAAATATCGTGTGTATGCTGGAATGAAACATTGAAGTCAGATATTAAGTCTATAAACATTATAAATGTGCAAGCAGAGTAATTTGAGATTCGACAGAAATAGGCAAATTATGCCACGAACTACACGTTTACTAAGAGTAACGTTTCTCTGTTTATGAAATTGTTACATGAGCATGTGATTCAAGATCTCTTTTGACATGTAGGAACTCGCTTAGTGGAACATGAGAACGAAGGCAATTTATTTAAGTTTAAAATTATAAGACCAATCAATCATTTAGATATAATAAAAAGTTATGTTAAGTTTAGTTGTATCAATGTGTAACGCAATTGGATGAGATATATGAAATGGATTCAGGTGACTTAAAACTTTCCCCGCTCTATTTTCACATCTTTGTCTTTCTTTAATTTAATATGAACCCATTCAGTGGATGATATAAGTCATCCGCTGATCTTCCACAATGCCCTGTGGATGATACAAGTTATCCTCTGTTCTTACATAAATACCTTCTAATATTTCAGCATGTTCATAGGCAGGTGCTTTTTACACTCTATATTTAGAGAGTGTTGACATGGGTGTGCGAATGATTGGCTGTGGGCCTGCGAGAGCATTAGAGTACGTTACGACAGGTGGCAAAAATATGCAATGAAATATGAGTATGTATTACTTGACATCCGACATGTTTTAGTTTTCGCGCCACTGGGTTCTTTTGGTAGGATTTTTGTGTGAAATCGATTGCTAAACAATCAAAGATTCATCAGACAATACTTCTATTTTGTTCTGTGAACAACTTACAAATATGCACACGTCGTGTAAAAGCAATTGTCTTACCTTTTCGAAAGCTTTGGCATATCAGTTTCCAATAATTTCTGACCACTTTGTCTTCAACTCGTAATCATTCCCGATCAATGATTATTCTCTCATGTAACATACCTTGTATTGTTATGTACTCTCTCCAGTCCTTGTACTTGTATTGACCATGCAAACAATGAATGCTTATAATAGTGCAGACCAGGTCATACGTCATGAGGACTAAAAACATAGGTGACCCACTTTTGCAGGCCCGGGAACGAGTCGCAGTTACAATATCCCTTTTTACAAAAAAAAAAAAGAGTTGTTGTGAATGCCAGTTAATCACATGGAAGGTCAGTCAGTGGGTTCAAGACCTTGTTTGTTATGCCGTGCTATTCAAATTCACCCAACCATAGTGAGCAGTCAGCTGTGTACATAAAGCACGGGTAACTGTTGGCATTCCAGTCTTTTGTCTGCTTGGAGGTAGAGGGTGCCTCGAGGTGTCATGTGGTGGTATGAAGCATTTTTGTCAGACATAAAATCCTTCACTTGGCAAGTGGGATTAGTCCATGTGAAGGCAACTGGAGTCATACTTGCTTTTTTTTGTTAAGGATGAATGAGCTGGGGATTTGGATGTTTCTGACTGGCTATGGCTCTGATCATGGAGGTAGGAGAGAAGGAGAAAGCTCTTCCCTAATTGCATTACGCAACGCGAATTATCCCAATTATATCACTTGGCAACCATTGTAAAAGCAGTAACCATCAAGGCCGCTTCTCGGCATGGAGTACTCTTTCATGTTCCATGATCATCGCCGACAGAAGCGGGGCACGCTCAGTTGAACAATATATGACCTGTGCGCAGAAAGGTATAGTCCCCGCCTGCGCCGTGATTTGTTTACATGTGGAGATGAAACAAAGATGATTGAGAGGTCGATTGGCTAGCCGAAATTTCTGAGTATTTCAGTCCAAAATCGGAGTAGCAATGTTCCTAAGAATGATTTACATTGAGTCTTTTTTTGAAACGTTGGATTTTTTGGTAACGCCGTAGTTCTTAAAGTAATGATATTTGGAGACAATCTAACTTGATTGGAAGAAAATGCCGTAAATCTAAACAATTACCCAAACTTGGACATGCCTGATTTGCACGTTTTCTCAATTTTTGTCCCAAGTTGTCATATTGTTACCACAGCCAATTGTAAGTTATTTAAGCAGATAATGATAATAAAATTGGATCGATTAAGTCCAATTAATTGTTCGAGCTATGGAGTTGGCAAAAATATTGGCTGAGACGCAGTCCGAGCCCACTATTTTAAAACTCATAGCGAGCCCCATTACTTGGCGTTAATCATCCAATTTTAAATCATTCATGTTTTGGATCCGATATTTTCACACATATGGACTCCCCAAAACATGATAATGGTAAAAATTGGTGCATTTTGTTATAAAAACATCAAGTTTTGCAGAGAGGTAGGGATTAAATTTGGAAAACAAAGTGATTGGAACCACCTGCACATGTCAAGTTCAATGTCACCTAGAGTTCACAAAAGGTCAAATGAGGTTAAAATACATTAAAGCATACAGAATAAGGTTGCATAACTCTAACACATCATAAACATTTTCATAGATCTATTCGTGACATACATTTCGACTTAATCAAAGAGGGTCTTCTTCATTTAAAGGGACACGAGGATATTTTCTGAGGATACAAATTTGTATAAATTTGAACTTTGTTGTAGAATACCAACCGAGGACATTTCGTAGGTTTATTGAAAAAAGAAAAGAAAACAAAAAAGTAAGTTTTGAACTTGCCTGCTGTCCTGGTCGGCCCCATAAGCAAGCATACTCGGATATCTGTCATGCACGACAGAAAATACAAAAGCATATTATTACACGAAGATGGCTTTTACGGCTTATTCCCTCCAGGTTTGATTTAATATATTGGTAATTTTTTTTTTAAAAATGGGAGGCCATATTTTGCTGGAAATGTCCTCTTATCTCTTTAACATTAACATAACCATGAACATTTCATTGAAGAGATACAGGGACATAGCTCACTGGGGATACATTTCGGTGAATTTGTTTGAAAATGCTACAAGTCATATCACATTTTAATCACCAAAAGCCACAAAATAGAACAATCGGATTCATATATTTTATACTTTTACACTGTGACGGTCAATGTTTTAAAGGGAAAATCATAGTGCTGTGTCTGGGGGCATGAATACATAGTTTTGGGTCATGAAGGGGGTAGCAGGTCAAAGTAGGCCAGGTTAGAACAAACCACAGCGGTATGCATTTAAGGAATCTTGAATTTTATGAGCAGAAGCACTCAATTGAGTACAATGGGCCATAGAGGTAGGAGAGAAGGAGAAAGCTCTATTAAAGCAATAATAGCACATTTTTTTGAAGAGCGCCCCCAATTCTTTAAAAATTTTGAGATTTTTACACAGTTGCATTGGTAAATGGCAAGTAAAGTTTACCTGTGAATGGTTAAGCTCGAAAATGTCTATGTGTCACAAACGAAGGAATTTTGTAATAAGAATAATTATTATCGGAGATCTCCGATAATAATTCAACGGCTGCTGCAAACAGCCTTCCAACGTGAAATAGCCGGGAAACAGCGCCATGTACGTGTCTACGCTCATCCATTAGTTGTTTTATTGGTTCAGGCAAGTTAAGTTAGGGGTTATTTTCTCAAGGTGGCACTATTTCATCATGGACGGACATAAACGTAGAATTTCTAGCTCTGCCGTTAAGTCCAATCTGGGATCCCAATTCTAATGACAAAATCGATTATTTTTGATAAATACACATTGTTTAGCATTCTCGTTCGCAGGTATAGTTCCCAAGACAATTACCAACGTAACTGTGCCAAAATATAAAATTTTGAAATGTGCCATTATTGTTTTTTTTTTTTTTTTTTTTTTTTTTTTTTTTTTTTTTTTTTTTTTTTTTTTTTTTTTTTTTTCAGAGAACCATCTTAAATGATTGAGGTTTGACTTTAATTGGGTGCTTTGCTCCCCCCAAAAAAATATTGCTCAAGTAAGTTAATATATGCGAATCCCCTTCTTCATCCCGACAGTATCCGCTCTGTGAAATGTTGCCCCCAAGATGTATTGAAAACCAAAATGGCAAAAATAAATTGATATAGGGCCAGGCCTAGCTCTAGGCCTACTCGTTGATATGCTCCATTGATAACAGAATTTATTCATCTGTATATTTCCTAAAAACATGAATACTATAAAATAGATTTTGATTACATTGCAAATAACAACGTACTACGAGATCATGCAATGTTAATGCTGAATGCATGTGCATCAACATTGCATCGATGTACATTACAATGCTGTGGTAAATATGGCAATGGGACGTCCATTTTAACATTTCGTCTCCAAATATCATACTTCAAGAAATACGGCGTAACAAAACATTCAAGTTTTTAAAACCTGAAAAGTACGAGTAAAAACTAGAAGCAATGTAACTCATCTTAGGAACATGCTATCTCCTACTATTAATAAATGACCTCAAATGATCTCAAATGATCTCAAATGACCCCAAAAGACCTTATTTGACCTTGAAGATGATTGACGGTGACGTCGTTCCATATCTTAAAATAATCAATAATCAGTATTTAATTTGAAACATTTATGCCAAGTTTCATGCTTTTATAAAGAAACACACAATTCTTACAATATATGTCGCTATCTGCTTAACTATGTACATCGATGCAATGTTGATGCACATGCATTCAGCATTAATATTGATCTTGTGTTGGTATTGTACCAATACAATATTTTTACGACCTGTTTTACGAGCGCGGCGATGATCTTCGGTCAAAGGGGTTTTGAAAGAGCTTTCTCCTTCTCTCCTACCTCCATGCTCTGATCAAATGAGGAACGGGTCACTTCGACTTGTTCCTGGGTTTGTGAAAGTGGGTCTCACATATGTATACCAATTATAATCATGTTTATTTAATATGTCCACCAGAGAAATACCTATAATGTTATGTATTTTTATATGTCTTTGATCACTTGATTATTTAATAAAGGCAGTTTGCTTAAATAAAAAGGCATTTTTGCACGTCTCCTCCTATCTCGTATATAAACACCCTCAAAACATTTTTAGATTTTGTGTCAATTATTTAAACATTTGAACTCAGTATAGTGTAAAAATTTCCTGCTTCACGCTTAACACAAATTTCAACACAATGTACCAAAAGTTTATAGTTCATGAGGCGAGCAAATTTCGGTATCCTGAAAGGGGACAAAACGACACTTATTATGCAGCCTCAGTATACCATGGCCAACACAAAAATGCATGATAGCATTTCTGGAATGATAGCTATAGCCAGGTAGGAGTTACCAAGGTTTATACAGGTGGAAAATTTTTTAAATTGCTTCAATCATGTTGAATGGTTTACCACATTATTTGGTTGATCATAAGGATTCCAAAAGGTATGGTTTGTACTAAATACAGGCTAAAGTGTTCTAGTTATAGGCTTAAACAGCAAAAATCCATAAAAAGGTCATTTTCAATTGCACAGGGATCAAATTTTATAAAGTTGCTCTGATTTGGATAAAATATGGTGCATATTATTGGTGGAGCTCATAGAATTAAAATAATAGTTTTAACTATGTAAAATGCTTAGTTCCCAATGTAGGGGGCAACAAAGTATGTATTTAATATTAAGATTCTGTATGTACTTTAAAGAAAGAGGGCCCTTATGGAAAGCAGTGCTGGATCATTGATTGAGGTTACCCTCTATAAAACAGTTTTAATAAATAAATAAATAAATAAATAAATAAAATAAAAGGATTAAAATAAGGAATAGTTTTGACTGTATAGAATGCTTAGTTACCAATGTACGGGGCAACAAAGGTCTACGTTCATTGTATTCAATGGGGCTTTACCTTGTTTACTTTAAACACTCAAAAACTATTCCTTATTTTAATCCTATGAGCTCCGTCAATCATTTGCACCACTTTTTAACCAAATAGGAGCAACTTTAAAAATGGACCCCTGTACAACTGAAATTTGATACAACCGTTTGACCTGTTTTGCTGTTAAACTATACCTTTTTGGAATCCTTATGGTTGAACAAATGATGTGACCTACTTTGACCCCTGTGTAATCCTTGATTGTCCTTGATAGTGTACTGAGGCTGAATAATAAGTATCGTTTTGTCCTCTTTCAGGATACCAATTTGGCTAAAATGTCCTGATGGCTTAGGGACTGTTTATCTTTATTCGAGTTCATCTTGAGGTCTTGTATGTTCTGTAAATGGTATATCCTTACTACGACTGTTAAACACTGTTTAGGATTTTCTAAAGAAAATATGCAGGAGGGATAAATTCATGTTTAAAAATAGCCGGCTTAATGTAGGTCACACCTTCATAATAGGGTTATAAATGAGTATTTTAGTCCCGAAATCATAATCTTTGGGTCCAACAACTGGAAAAAGAAGAAGAAGAAAAAAACATTTTGATAGTATTTGACAGCGTTACTATGGAGTTCCACCCCAATTGCCAATGTTAATAGGTTACAGATACAGGTTAGTATGCATATTTCAAGGACTAGCTGACAAAAAACAGTAATGCAACACACTAGTTCTCAATCGACACAGGCTATGCAAGAAACCTCTGATAATAATAGAACCCGGGGTTCAATGGACCTTAACAGCACAACAAATATTCATTTACAGATGGTATCTGTTATTCTAAAAAAACACAGGTCAGCACATGTTGCGAAAACAAAGAGTTTGCACTTCTATGCAGAAAAGCTGGGAACGAGAAATCAACAATGCAAATATAACGAAGAATTGCAGAACGCAAATCGCACTTTGCTAAACCAACAAGCATATAAAGAGGGGAAGCAAATCAGGGTGCTGGGGCAGGCATAGGCAAGGCACCTTAAGGTCCATTTGGAACTCAAAACAACTATCATTAAAAGTACGTATTTTAACTCCAACGTCAAAGCAAATAGTCTTATACGTTTGCAGACAGTCTTCATAAACAAATATCTGTGCAATATTCTCAAAAATCTGGTTTCCAAACAAAATGACTAAAGAACTCAATCTATCCTGTGTCCTCGGAAAGGAAGCTGTCGAGAGGAGGACACAGTGGACAATGCTGGTAGACATCATGTGTTCCAAAAGGAACAAAGGTGAATAAGTAAAATAAGTCGGGTGATATAATTATACTTAGCTCTCTAGAAAGAATTCCTTTATGCATAATTTAAAAACCGGCGTATGGTCAGTTACTGCTTTAAACCTTCAGGGATAATAATTTTTTTTAAAATCGATTATGATATATCGTAATCGTAACAAGGGAAAGGCTACTTTACGGGCCTCATTGGCCTCCCAGCCTTTTCCTCCATAAAATGTTTCTTATATTGTTTTGTATTATGTCTAACCTGTATGATTTTTATGGAAATAAATAAATCTTGAAATAAATCTTGAAATAAATCTTAATATTGCATGCGTTATTGATAAAATATCAATTCCGGGCAACTTCCAGGCAAAATTAATTGTTTTTTTACACCTGGACAACAAGATATAATAAAGGTAAACACAATGACATTAATTTGGCAATAAATTTGAGATTTCCTAAGAATTGGCTGGATGTTGAAGATATCCATCAGTAGAATTGACACGTCACTAGTCTTTGTGGTGGGAAGCTTGGTGAATTATTTTACCAAATAGAATTAAATTCCTCCGATCCACCTAGATGACCTTGCTTTTCAGCAGTTTGCTCAAACTCCTTTCTTAACGACAATGTACGAAAGCAGTTCTTGCGTTAAATAAACATCAATACTATGCAGAAACGAGCAAATTTTAGTTAACTGTTGACATTTATAATTTATAAAATTGTCAAATATAGTAAGTAGCTGTGTATAGATCACTTTTTAGCAATTTGATGAAATGTAATTGGGAGAAAAAGGGTACTCTTGAAACAATCTGCGGGTTTATTTACAGTATGGTATGACCTTTGAAAGCTGGAAGGGTGGGCTCGTTCCAAATGCGAACGACCTAAAATTTGATCAAGGTACGATTCGTCAGGGACTTTAATTGAAATGCGAATGACCCAAAATTTGATAGAGGCACAATTCCTATCGGACAAAACGGTACTTAACAATACTCTTTAAGTGGAAATTGAGGTATCGTTATTTCTCAACCACAGGACCCGAGAGTGGAAATGGGTATTTCATCGTGTCGCGGGGAAGATTTTACGCCAATAACAACCCAACGATACAAGTACATTTCTCTCTCTCTTTCTCTCTTTCTTCCATTCTCCCTCTGCCCCACTCTCTCTCTCTCTCGCTCTGACAAACCTACACATTGTCAAAAACTCACAAGTGGTCGCATCGTTAACAAAAAAGTAAAGGCTATACTATCAATTCTGTTCAAGACAAACTTTCTTCTGGAAAAATCAAGCATCAATTTTGATATTAGTAATTCTTCACATCATGCTGGCATGTTCGAATTCTATGAAATTTTAGCTTCCAAATTGCCCACCAACAGACTGTGAAATGAGACACCACTACAAAGTCGCTAGAGATGAGCTCTGGAGAAACAAAATCGCACTTTGCCTAATCTCCAATCTATGACATTTTGCAATTGACACACTTTTTATCATAAACAATTGCTTGGAAATGTGCATGCACGCAATGCAAAATTGAAATAGCTGCTTGGATAGCTGCTTTTTCCGCTTTCTTTTTCAATCAACAAGACTATGATATTTGTGTCAGTGTCATACAACACCAACACCAACACAAAACAATTGGTGAATGGAAAATAAGGTATCAGAGAAAATTCATAAGTTTAGGCTTTATTAAAGCAAATTTGAGAAACACGTATGATAAATGGCAGCTAATAGACATATATACGCCTTTCTAGGCTTAAACTCCCAATATCTTCCAGGCATTCGATGCGCCATGCCTATATGTGGTATAACCAGCACATAAAGGGCTTAAATAAAATTTTATCATGCGTGGTTTTGTGTTTCGCCTAAATCAATTGCCTCTTAAATTATACATAAGTTTGCATGTTTTGCTCCACATGCTTACTTGTTCATACATATACATACTGTATAAATGATTTCAACCTTTACATCATTCATCATAGTTGCAGGTTAGGCATAACTGTACACAAACTATGATTTCGTAAGAAGAGGCACACTGCTACCACCATAAACGATGAAAAGGGTTAACTGAGATTGCTCCATAGATCAGAAAATTTAGAATTATAAACATTTCTCTCTATACGATCTACTTCAGAGATTTTTAGCGGTTTTGGATATGGTGGCAGCCATATTGGATTTTTAAAAAATGCCACGGCACCAATTTTTGCACACCCTCCAAAAATCATTAGCTTATGTCTTAATAAACTAAATTCTACCGATAGAAAAAGTCTGTACTCCTTTTCCTTCCTTCGGGCTGTATGCGCAAAGTTCCACCTGACTATTTGACCGCCAAGACGATGTTAGAACAAGTTTCAAGTTTATTCCTTATTGAAATACGTTTTACAAGGAATCGAACATTCTCAACAATATTGACTGAACCAATAAATAACCAAATATGTCATAAAAAATGGGGAAATCCATTGCGTTCTGTATGTGTTTTTTTGGGGATTCCAAATGATTATGCGGTAAGGTACTAGGATTGCTGAAAATTTAGCTCGGACATTTTTTGTCGGATGACCGTCTAGCTTGCGCAAAGTGTGCCATCAATCTTTCCTTCCTTTCCTGGTTGCCCAGGTCAAAATTCCAGTTGATCCCAGTTGAAAGTTATTAAATTTTCCATGACGGAACTAACGGGTTTCAACTGTTTTAACTGTTTGTAACTGATCTGAACTGAGTTCAACTGATCAGTAAAAACGTAGTTGAAAATTGTTCCATTTTCCTTCACGGAATCAACTGATTCAACTGGATTCAACTGGATATTCAACTGGATCAACTGGATTTCATCTGGTTGCAGGTGAAAACCATTTCAACTGGGATCGACTGGAATTTTGACCTGGGTGAATTCTAATGGAGCTTTCAACTGACAGAGTTTACTTGTGTTATTCACTATAACAGGATATAATACGTTACGCAATTATTTTCATATCAGAACCTCTGGACAAAACCAAGCAACACATTTCTTTTCAGCCGACAGGTGTTATTACGTTGAACGTGGAGGTGAGGTTTGGGCTGCCTGCGAACATGTACTTTGTCGACTCTGCGGACATCACCAGATCACCAATCTTTTCTATTATCGCGTCTATGCGTCTATCGCATGTATATTCGTGTCACTTCATAAAAAGTTTTAGACGATTCTATTCATGCTGGGAGGTTGTAATGTGTTTATCCAGGAATAACAATACGACTTCCGTGGCGTGGATTGAGGCCAACGTTTTTCCTAGCCTCACCTGAAGATTGGTTGGCATTCACAACATTTACTGTTCTAGTATCGAGTGATAAATCAAGATTTTAGAACGATATTCATCTGTGTTTTAACCCTAAAAGAGCCTGGCTTTTTGGACCATCTCACCGTCGGGGGGGGGGGGGGGGGATCCCCCCTAGTATCTCGGAAACGGGTGGATGAACTATCATATGTGTGATACCAATGGATAGCTGTAACCCTCCCGAGTCCATTGATACCAAAAAAGTACAAACATACATTGTATGACGTCAAAGTGAATGCGAAAAAATTTTAAAAAATCGCAAAATTCATGGTTTTTCGCATGGGAAATATGTTTTCCGCACGCAGTGCGCGATTACGTAACGCCGTGTCATAACCGTAGTTCCGATTTTGTCCAAAATGGCTTTACATCGAGCGCAATGCTTCAAGAAAAAAGTAATGTAGTTTTCGGCATGAAACATAACAAATAACATGCCTTGTTTTCGATTTCATATACATATGTTACCATTCATAAAGTGGTTTCGAAAATTCGTTTACCTATATGAATCAAATTTCATAACAGCCATCCAGTATCATAAATGTGTTTCAAAAAAATTGATGTGGGCATTTTTGTTACAGCTTGCAACCATGTCAGATCAATTGCTCATATGGTATAGTTTTTCTCAATAGAGTTGTTGCAAAAATACCAATTTATTTTTTTG
This sequence comes from Ophioderma brevispina, assembly GCA_023653785.1. Classification (NCBI taxonomy): domain Eukaryota; kingdom Metazoa; phylum Echinodermata; class Ophiuroidea; order Amphilepidida; family Ophiodermatidae; genus Ophioderma; species Ophioderma brevispina. The sequence continues at coordinate 34,384 of JAMKCH010007089.1, forward strand.
TCCTTTTGGGCCAAAAAGATGATTTTTGGCAAAAATAAGATTTTTGAGATTTTGATGTCTTTGCTATCTTCAAACAAGCTTATACCATAAATTACCACATTTAAGTAATTTGGACTATAAGTTTCGTCTAAATCACAACTTAAAGAAATTAAAAAAATAAGAAAATAAAAGCATTCCAGAGCTTTTAAGGTCTTTTTTAAAAATATTGTTATTTTTTGAACTTCTGATGCACCTAACATGGTTTATAAAGTAAGCCAAAAGCAACAAAAACACATTACAACAGTCTGTTTGAGAACCTAAAGTGGGAATGCTTTTACTTTTAGTAGAAATTACAGTAGTGTTCACTTTAAAGGGGGCAATCTAGGATATTTTACACTTATGCTGTTTCATCGGATGAACATTCACATAGTGATTGTGGCCCGAATACTGATTTTTCTGATTTCACTGTATTTGTTAACTAGCTATAACATGTAGTTTTAGATGAAAATCATTTTTTTAAAAAAAGGCAATATGGGCTATATTTTAGTCATAATTAACAATTAATGTATTAAAAAACAAGGAAATATTAAAAAAAAAAACATTCCAGAACATTTAAGGTCATTTTTCTCAACATAAATAATTTGGGAACCAAGGTTTACAACATGTTTAAGTAAGCACAAAAATATCAAAACATGTTACAACTGTTTTGACTGACCTAACATTATATCACTTTTTAATTAGAAATAACGCTCATAGTTTTTCCCATGTACGAAACCCCTATTGGACCCTCAACATCATTTAGTTTGATTTTGCTAAATCCATTGCATTCACTGGGGGTGAAACTCGTTCTATTATTTGTTCTATCCGATTTTTGATAAGGTCTTTACAAATACATATTCCAATACTTTGCTTTGTGTTCCTAATTTCAGATTATCTGTAGGACACCAAGGTGTGTGCATCTTGGTCCAATCATTGGGTTTCCTCGCGTCCTCACCAAAGAGAATCAGTGCTAGTTTCCGTCCCAGAGTTCCTCATTTTCTGGGGACAATCATCCAATTCGACATGGGGGTGGTCTTCCCCACAGATCAAAGGGTTGCGACCTGGTAAAGAATGCTCTCGTATGTTCACGATCTCTGGTATAGCCGAGTTCGCCTGTTTTGGTTACGGCTCCTAGGCCTGATGGCCTGCCTGATCAGTACAGTACCGCTTTGCAGACCTCAGATTGCGGTTGATTCAGATCCATCTTCTGAAGTCATTACGACGCATGGCATCAACACCTCTGTCGATGAAGATCCTAGGCAGTCAAAACTGCTCCCCTCCTTAAGATGGTGGATGCATGCCCCCAATCTGAATGTTGGGATTCCCTTCCCCAAGCCATAACCAACTTTAGTTTCTGACAAACCCGTGCGTCGAAAAAGGTTGGGGAGCTCACCCTCCTCGACACGGCAAAAGATTGTCAGGCCTTTTTGGACCGCTGGCCAAGCTCACATCACCTCAATGTGCTAGAGCTGTGGGCATATTTTGTTGGCGCTAATTGCGGGCGGGCCCCCTCGTCAGGGGGGAATTTCTGACAGTTCGTTGCGACACAGGACAGTCGTAACATACCTCAACAAGGAAGGGGTGCACAAAGAGGTCGTACCCTTGCAAGGAACTATCCGACTCCTCCATTGGTGTCAGAAACGGGGAATCTCCCTCGGGGGAAACATCTCCCCGGGGCAAGACAATGGTCCCTGGGGCGGATGCTCTTCCGGGGAGGGGTCCACGTCTCATCCTCCCGCATCGAAGGTGAGGGGTTTTCAGCGGAATGGCAACCCCTTCCTCAGTGTGTCGAAAGGAATCTTTCAACAAATCGACCGCTGTTTTTGGCCTCAGCCCTGGGATCATCAACTCCCTGTGTACTCTTGGAGCCGGGATCCGCAGGCAGCGGGGCAAGATACCCTAGTGGCAGACTGGTCCCAATTTGATCGGGTACGCCTTTCCTTCCTCCACTGCAAATTATTTCCTAGGGTGTTGGAGATTCGTCCCGTCCACCCACTGCGTGATCCTCCTAATAGCCCCACTGTGGCCCAGACAGCCATGGTTTCCTCGGCTTCTTGATCTGTTGGTGGGAGACCCAGTCTGTTTACCAAGCGCAAGGGACTTTCTTGCAGTCCCACAATCGCTTCAGAAGATCCCTGAGAACAATTACTACGCCCTCCAATTGATGTTGGGACATTTCAGGAATCATTCTCGAGGCGGGACTTCTGAACAGGCTGGCCGCTTAATCGCTGCAAAAGCAAGGCGAAGTTCGACCAGACGTACTATATTTCCACAGACTTAAAAACGTACTAACCATTGGGGTTGGTCCAGTCAACCGATTAATCCATATACAGCATCTTTAGGACAAGTAGGGGTGTCTTTCTTGCTGACATATTTCTAGGGGGCGTGCTCCCTCGCACAGCTCAAGCATACCGTACAGCTATTGGGGCATAGTGCATCATGATTTTAAAGAGATTGGATGTCGGTCTCCTCTAGTCCAGCTCTCAATAGCCTTATTAAACGCATGTTCTCTGAACGCCCGAATTCTCGATCTCTGGTCCCGGCATGGGACCCCTCTGGTTTCTTCAGTTTGTGGCCCCTGAAGCCTTTGAGCCCATTGACCAAGCCAGTCCTCCTGTATCTTTACGCAGGAGACAGCATTTTTAGTGGCCACAGCCTGTGGACGGAGGGGTTCAGAGATTCATGCCCTTCTATTGAGGAAGCTCCCCTGAGATTTCCCCGAATGGGTTACATCCTCCAAGGGCTGGGATTTTTTACAACAACCAAACTATTCTTTCACTCCTGCTCCAGTATACTTGCCAGACTTGGCAAGAACCGCTTGGGGCTGCGAGAAGCCCTGGGTGCGCCTGTAAGAAGAGCGCCTTAGTTGGTATATCCACCGTACAGAAAGTATAAAAGGTGTTAATGTTAAGCATTTGTTCTTAACTTCGACTTCTCCACATGGACCTGCAGCCAAGGAGCACAATTGGCCGCTGGATTACTCAAGTGAATTCATGACGCCTATGAAAAACATCAATCTAGAATCATCGGGTCAAGGGTTCGCGCCCATGACATAAGATCCCGACCACTCTGGCCCTGTATTCGGGGGCTCCCCTGCAATGATCATATGATGCTTGCCCTTTCCTACTTCTTCCTGGACTTTCTTCCTTTTCTTCCTCCGCCTAAACTATCCAGTGTCAATCTGTGCAATAGTCCGTGTCGTGGGAGTAGGTTGATTATGTGTAGTATATTTTCCCTCTCGCCGTGAAAGGGGATAAACAAGCATATGATACCTACCTCCCACGACTGATGCCCTATCTCATGTTTCGTAAGCCACCCCTCAAGAAAGTCAGACCTTTGGGTGCAGAAAACGCGTATTGGTTTCAAGGACGATCCCCTAGTTTTTGGCTCCCGACGTGAATTGCGCATTTGCTATAATTATGTTTGTTAACAAAGTAAGTTATCATGTGAAGCATGATACAATACAAATAATGTGTTTCATTTGTAGTGAAATCAGTAACATTAATATTTTTGGCCAAGCTTTTAACCAACAGTTAAGTAATACTTTTACTGAACTCTGAAAGTATTTGTAATCTTATACAGGCTGTAAGATGCTATTTATATTATATAAAAAGTCAAAGAAGTAATATATTAATTAGGTTACATCTTCGTAAGGTCTACTGTTCCCTGTCATTAAGTCAGCTGATTTTATCAAATTAACATAATTTTGGAGGCAATGTCTTAAAATACATAAGTTTCTTGTTTTTTTTTTTCTACATTGATGTTAATTATGACCCACGTGTGTCGTTCAAATTGGTTTCAAACTGTTTTTACCTAACTATGTTGAAGTTATCAAGTACAATTTAACAGGGAAATAGCAAATCAAATTTTCAGTCCAAATCACCAATTTTGATTAGTCCTGTGACTAAACAACATTTTAACAACCTAGACTGCCCCCTTATCCCCTTAAAAAGGTACCCCAGCTTTTTTCTATTCAAAAGTGAGAGCATTGTATTTTAGGTCAGTCAAACTATTCTAACATGTTTTAATGATTTTTGGTGCTTACTTTAAACATGTTTCTAATCATTATTCCAATATAACATTATGTTGAGAACATGACCTTACATGCTCTGAAATGTTTTTATTTTCCTTTGTTTTTTACTACTACATTAGGTGGTTAATTATGACTATAATATAGCCCAAACAAATTCAGTGAAACAGAAAATCCAATTTTGGATCGGACCAAAATCAACTATGTGAATTTTATCCGATGATATAGCAATCATTGTACATATCCTGATTGCCCCTTTAAAAGTTACACTACGGTAATTTCTACTTAAAAGTAAACGAATTCACACTTTAGTTCAAACCAACTGTGTTAATATGTGTTTTTTTTATGCTTTTGTGGCTTGCTTTTAACATGTTATGCACATCATTGTATGGAAATAAACAATATTTTGAGAAACTTGACCTTAAATGCGCTTGAAAGCTATTTTATTTTCTTGTTTTTTAATACTTAATTAGTTAATTATGACTAAAATATAAGCCCATTGGTTAAAACTTGACTTTCATCTAAAACTACATGTCTGCTAGTTCCAAATACAGTGAAATCAGAAATCCAATTTCGGACCAAAATCACTATGTGAATGTTTATCCGATGATATGCAATCATTGTAACATATGCTAGATTGCCCCTTTAAAGTATCACTACTGTAATTTTCTGCTTAAAAGTAAAAAGCATTCCCACTTTAGGTCAAACAGAACGGTGTTATGTGTTTTGGATGCTTTTGTGGCTTACTTTAACATGTTATGTGCATCATATTCCACTAAAACAATATTTTGAGAAAAATGACCTTAAATGTTCTGGAATGCTTTTATTTTCTTTTCTTTTAATTATCCTTTAAATTGTTATTTAAGACGTAACTATCGTCCACCATCTACTATAAAAGTGGGTAATTTTCTGTAACTTGTTTGAAGATAGCAATACAAAATCAAAACTCAAAATCAATTTTTGTGGCCAAAAATCATCTTTTTTTGCCCAAAAAGCCAAAATAAATTTGTATTTTTGGCAACAACTCTTATGGGAAACTATACCATATGAGCGTTTATCTGACATGTGAATGTTTATTTATCCTAGTTGATATAGCAATCATTGTAACATACCCTAGAAATTTTTGCGCCCCTTTTAAAAAGTTAACACGACGAATTTCCTACTAAAAGTAAAACGCATTCTCCACTTTCGGTCAAAACAGAACTGTGTTAATATGAATGGTTTTTTTATGTCTTTTTTGCTACTTTTAACATGTTATGCACATCATTAGTTTTTTTTAAATAAAAAACAATATTTTGAAACTGACATTAAATGCGCTGAAAGCTTTTTATTTTCTTTGTTTTTTAACTACATTAATTAGTTAATTATGTCTAAAATATAGCCCAAGTTGGTTGAAACTGACTTTCATCTAACACTACATGTCTTCTAGTTACCAATACAGTGTAAATCAGAAAATCCAATTTTTCGGGACGCAAATCCTATGTAATTTTATTGTGTGGGGTCCGTATGATATAGCAATCATTGTCATATCCTAGATTGCCCCTTTAAAGTCTCACTACTAGTAATTTCTGCTTAAAAGTAAAAAGCATTCCCACTTTAAGGTCAAACAAACTGTGTTTAATGTTGTTTTTGATGCTTTTTGGTGCTTACTTTAACATGTTATTGCATCAATAAGTTCAAAATAAACAATATTTTGAGAAAAATGACCTTAAATGTTCTGGAATGCTTTATTTTCTTCATTTTAATTATCTTTATTTTTTATTTAGACGTAAATATAGTCCAAATACTTTAAACAAGTGGTAATTTTCTGAATAAAGCTGTTTTGAAGATATCAAAATACATCAATAATCGTCAAAAATCATATTTTGGCCAAAAATCATCTTTTTTGGCCCAAAAAGGCCGAAAAATTAAATTGTTTGTCGGCAACAACTCTTATGAGAAACTAAACCATATGAGCAGTTGATCTGACGTGGTTGCCAGCTTGTAAAACAAAAAATGCCCACATAAGTTTTTCTGAACAAACCATTTATGCTACTTGGCTGGCTGTGGAATAGTCCAGGTTTCTCAAAATCGATAAACTAGGTTATCTCGGATTATCTAAAAATGATGATTATGATTGTTAAAATCTCTGAATCACATTTAGATCGAATTTGCTAGACCTACTTTTTCGATTGGTTATCGAATTTGATAACTTAGTTTCGATTGGATTTACCCAGGTTATCAAATCCTGACTATCCGTTTGCGATATGGTAAACCTACTTTTTCAATCGAAAGCAAAGCGTTATCAAATTGATAATCGCGGTTATCAGAACCAGGAGTGATAAAAATATAGCGTGGTGTTTTTTGGTGATAATCCTAGATTCTCAATCGAGCATTATCAAATTTGATAAAACTGTGAAACTTCAATATCGACCCCCGATATCATGGAATTTTCATAAACTATTTTTTATTGATAAAAACATTGTTTTTTTTATTTCAAGAAAACACCAGGATTTTCAACGTTGGTAATAGTGGGTGTCTCACAATCCTGAAATCGACCGATATCACGGGTTTTTGATAATCTGATTTTCATTTTGAAAAACTAGGTTGTCAGATTCGATTCTCAATTCGATAATCAAGGCTTATTAAATTCGATTATCTGGTTTATCAAATTTGATAAGTTGGGTTTATCAAACGAGCGTGTGGTATTTAATTACGTGTACGTTGTGGTGGATGTTTGTTCCTTGGTACAAAGTGGTGGTCAGTATCATGTTCAGCGAAGAGTTTTTCCTCATTTCTGGGTAGGTAACTTCTTGGTAAAATATTGTTAGTTAAATTTCACGTTAAGCTTCTAAGCCACATTAATACTAAAGTACCCGTTCAGAAATTATTGACATCTCAAATGGTTTAATGAAAAATATTTTAAAAATCTGCCTTATTGATACCTACGATATTTAAATAGTTTGCAGTGATAAAAATCTGAGCTTCCTCGTAAATATCGTATGCGTTTAAACAAAAAAAACCTGTTTTTCATTTAACAATACTAATGAGGATCCTGGGCCAATTTTGTTTTTTTTTCGGCCGCGTTTTTTAACGCTGCATATAATTTGGCTTATATTTTTGTATTTGTCTAACTTTTTATTTTCGCTGCATGGCGCAAAAAAAAAATTCAAATTCCATCGCGTCTTTGCGTGAATGGAATTAGAAGGGGTCCTAGGAGCCCCCACCTGTGCACTAATGCTAGTGCCTATGACAAAATGAAAAATGTAAATAGAGTTACTGTGATTGGAGTTTCGTTAATGCATACACACTAGTACATAAACAACGTAAACTAATTAATTACAAATTTTCTTGACGTCTATAGTTAGTCATGGTGCATAATATTTATTAAACATCAATAGCGGTTGACTGTAAAACCTATGGTAAATATAACACGTAACCCTAAAAATATAAAATGGCATGAGACATTTAGGTTTGTGCTGAATAGGGTAATATAGTTCATTCTTCACCCAATTATTAAAACAATCAAAAGTCTAGGTGAATCAATGGCCTAGAATAAAGGCAAAAACAAAATTAGTGTCTTTTCTTTTTCGCACTATTTTGACGCAAAAATCAATGTGTTGCCTCCTAGTTTTCTTACTTAACATGTTGTTTTCTTTCATGGTGATATCTGAAGCCTTCTAACAGGTGGGGGATGTGGATGTCATGAAGGGGTCTATAAGCATGGGTCCCTAGGAAACCCCACCCCCAGGCACTGAAACGGCAAGGCAAACCCCCTACGGCGGAGATAGGTGTGTTCAAAGCTGTTGCCACGTTTAGGTTACTGTACGAAAAGCTCATCTCGCAATCAACTTGAATGTTTTATCAAGATCAATAACTTACTTTGAGAACTTATATAGTAATGCTGCAGAAGCCTGTTAGACTTTTTGACATGATCAGTGAGGCTTAAGGGCTCCTTTTTATCGTCTTGCAATATCGTCCTCTAGAGAACGGAGAACGATTGATATAATCCTGCCTAGAAGCAAGACGATTTTTTAAACGACTGACATAGTCATTGTGACTGGGGGCTTTTAAAGGGTATCGGAAATATTTTCCTAGTGTGAGGATATGCCATTCCACATAGGTTGAGGACTTGGAAACCATGAAAACTTGAATACCTTTAATTTAAAAGTCTCAGCGTCATACATATAGAGAATGAACACGTTTCGTGAAGACTTTCAATTGAATTGTTATTTGATAAGTTTTAAAAAGCAATATTAAAACTGGTTTTGAGTTAATTGTCTACGATTAGTGAAGCTTGTTAGAAAAATAGAATCGAATTTTAAGTTCACAGAAGTTCAAATAAATATTACGTGATTTGTACAACATGACCAGAATTTAAAAAAAAAGGAGAATACGATTAAATACAATTGTTGGCAACAAGCTTTGCATCTGACACAGGCGCGGCTAATGCCACAATTTAAATTTCATTATCAAATTCTACCAAAAGTAACATGGCCAGAGCTGAAAATTGTCTAAAATTTTTAAACAGGAAATAATTGAAAGAACCGTAATCAATGGTCACATATATAAATTACACTAAGGCGAGACGATTTTACCTTTCGAATCCTCACTGGCGACGCTGGTAAGTGGGGAAATCCAGACAATTTAGAGACCACTTTTTAACGCGTTCCCCAGATAATACCTAGGAACAATGATCCCTAGATGTACATAAATGGTACGGGAGTACTCTAGATAAACACCATACCCATTATCTAGACTTCGTCTTTTTCCCTACAGACCACGGCGGTTGGGCATTAAGTAGCTGAAAAAAAATAATAAATTTACAGAAGTAAATTTATATACATAATAGACGTCTGTTATGCTTAATAGTAACATCTTACGTGAGACATAGAAACATAAACAAGAGATAAACGTTGTAATATTCATGAACTACATACTATCTCTTTTTATAATCTCATATAATTAACCACAAAAGTGTAAAGAAATGTTGTGTTGAAAAAGTAAACAGATTGTACAAGATGTAATTGACATTTTTTACCCAGGCCTATGAGCACTATGTACCTTTGAAATCAATATGGAGCATAAAAGAAAGCATTCAAAGGGATTCAAATATAAACCGCATTGACAAAGACGTAATTTGTAAAGATTCTTCCAGTCGCAGATTCGTTAATAGACTCTAAGAAGGTATTTGATACTTTTGGTTTAATTTCACAACCTTCGAATCTTTCTATTGTGAAAATCACATATTAAGGTGATTCAAATTATTCTCATAATACATCATGTTTCAATAATTATCTGTAAATATCTGTTTCTGTAATTGTATATAATAAATAATGCTTCCAGTATTGTAAATTTACAGGAACAAATACCAAAATAGAACATCCATAACAACAAACAAAAAAAAAAACAAAATAAAGAAACAAAAAAAATAATAATAAAATAAAAAAACGATGACAATCAACATATTAAAATAGCGGGCCGTATTGTAGACAGGATTATACTTAGCGTTACGGAATTTGTTATATCAGAACCTTGCGACAAAACAAAGCAACATGTTGAACATTTTTTTTCAGTCGATAGTACGTGAACGTGAGGGCGAGGTTTGGGCGCCCCACGAACACTGACTTTACGGCTCGCTGACCTTACCAGATTATTCAATCTTTCATTATCGCGTATGAGTACATGGGGAAATGTAATGTAGTTTGGTTTAGTTTTTTTCATATACTAATTTTGACACAATGTGTTCCAATACAGAATTCATGGAGAATCTAAAAATCATGGGTGTCATTTTAAAATGTGTTCTGGGGTGTTTTACAAGGGGGCAACATTTGTCAGGGGTAAACAATAAAAGGTTTAAATTGTTTTAAAATTATACCAGGTCTGTTCGGGCTGCTCATAGGTTCTAAAAGGTACAGTTATGCCATATTAGACCTATTGTTTAGACAATAGGCTCAAGGAGAGTGCAAGGTCATTATTTATAGAATGGTCCGATGTTGTTGAAACTGGTTTAAATCGTTCATGGGGTCATACAAATAAGATAACGTATATAGATCTGTGTTTCACCTTCAAAGTTAGACTTCTTTGAGTATGGGACTTGTGGTATCCATAGACCCCTGTGGACCAAGGCCATATTGCCCTCTTTATTATTATCAAAAACGTCATTGACAAAGCGACCTTTATATTTTCGGCTCTGTACAGTAAGACGAACAATGTAGCACCATTTATAACAAACCGATGAATGCTGAATTTATCCTCCCAGTGGACCTCTGAAACCGTTTCAGTCTTTGTAACTCTGGTCATATAAGGCAACTCAGGGTTAGGGCAACACTATACCTTTCTGTAATCCTTGAAAGGTTACTGACATGATGGTTACTTTAAAACACATTTTGCCCGCTTTTATATTTTCCCACTGGATAAACAGTGTAAACTTTGTCCCCCTAGAATTTCATCAAGAACACATTTTAAAAAAAATGACACCATGGATGTTTGCGAATCCTCATACCAATTTTGATTTAGAAAACATGGTTGCAAGATTGTAATGAAATTTTCACAAAAATACAGTAGTTCCACATGTACTAGTATATAGTATGGTGCTTTTATTCGTGTCATCATAACAACGTTTTTAGACGGTTTTATTCACGTCATAGAAAGTTGTAGATGGTTCTATGCATGTCGAGAGGGTTGACTTATTGCGGCTTCTGCAGACAGTGTGATCGAGGTCATTTCGCACGTTGTGCTGGATATGCAGACTTATTATGTTAGTACCATATACTAACTTTAAACTAACATTTATTTAATTAATGTTAAATATCCAATTACATGAGTACATTGATTCCAGTTTGTTTTTATTTCTGTACAAACGATGGTCCAAATACATGGTTTTGAAAACTGCTTTGTAAAGATACAAGCTTTATCAAACAGGCATAATTTGGTTCAAACGAGATAGGTCCATTCGGTAACTTAAACACCATTATAATATTAAAATTTTTGTGCATAGTTGGAGAAAAATCGCAGAGAATAGACTCGTTTAGTAAAAATGACCGCAGAAAATATGCATTTTTTTATGTTTCTTGATTTGTCTTATGATAATGATAACGACAAAGCGTCTAGTCTTGAAATAGACCAGTTTTCGTTGACACGTCCATGGCAAATGCTTTTTTTAGGTTAGGGTCGCTATAAGGACAGCGCCTGACCACCAAAACGGGGCGTGCCCCCCCCAGACCTGAAAAGGACTAAGGGGGTCTAGGTTTCAAATTAAAAAAAAATAGTCTACTAGCATAATTGAGATATACATGATAGAAAAGTGTAAAATTCAGCTTTCTTGCTTGATGTTGGAGGTGGGTAAAAATGACTTCCGTTCAAATTTTATGCTCGATTAAGCAAGCAATCCGCCGCACGTTCGATGCATTGGTGTATACAGTTTGTATGAAGAAAGTGATCTCACCTGTGAGTTTTAAGCAAATATAATTTTTAAAACCTCAAAAAATAAAAAAAATAAAAACCTTTTCAAAATTATATGTATTAAAAACATTAAATAAATTAAGTATGCATCAAAACAAATCGGAAATTTCAGCCGCGGCAACATTCCATGTATTCTGTATAATTCATGCACCCAGGGAAATTGAATTGGTTAGTCGAGAGTAATAAAATTAATGATTTGGTTCAAAATCGTATATCGGAGTGGGTAAGATAGAAATGTGCGAACCACCGGAGAGTGACATTTCATTGAAATAGGTAAGCGGTTCGGTCCGAAAAGGTTGGATTTTTATTTATATTGGTAGATGTGGTTCTACGTGACCCCCATTTACTTGTGTTAGTTTCATGATCAAACTCCCAAGCGGAAATGGTCTCTGGGTTGGGTCCTTGGGCACAACAGATTTTTTTAAGCTTTGGGCCACGTAAGTGCATGGGGTAGGACACGATTGGCTCGATTTGGGCATTGGGATCCAATGGTCAATTGACCTTTTTTGCACTTGTAGCCATTTTTACCCAGATACTCTAAAATCCAATGGTCCATAAAAGCTCGGCAAAAAAGTTCCTTGCCCAACTTAGCCTTAGAAAAATCTCAAATTATTTCATTTATATATAATAAAAGGCAACGAGTGTACATCAAAATAAACAGACATTCATCCTCTATCAGCTTTGAGTGGAATTAGACATGTGACTTCTGATGGTTACATGTCATTTGTCAAAACAACTGCCATAAATGAAATTTATGAAGGTGCCAGTTATTCAAAGTTTGAATGATACCGATTTTCTTCAACACTGGAAACAAATGTGAGATGAAAGTGGAAAGATCAGTGTGTTGAAACCCACGTGTAATCGACGGCATGTTTTTTCCTCTATCAAAATGCAAAAAAAATGAGCTAGGATAGTGCGAGGATCCAAGGGTAGTCAGGTGACGCTTCCTTTCATTATGTCGCTCGGCGTTTCACCGTATCACTGCGATAATGAGAGTGGAGAAGTTAGTTGAATCAGAGATTTCCCGATGAGGGCGCCTCAATCTCAAACAAATGGTGTTTTTTGCACTGTACCAAGGCTTGGTCCATATAACTAATCATGTGGTTGAAATAGCTAAGCTCAAATCGAAGTCCTTTCAGATGGAAAATCTCTTCTTTGTTAAAAATTCCGAACCGGCCAAATGTTGTTATACACGTATCCTGTGGCACAAGTTATTACACACAAATGTATGCATCAAAGAAAATCCGATTCATCTCAAACTTGGAATTAAGCATTTTAGGGGACTCTCTTTAGTTCTAGTTGCCTATTTTAAGTGATATATTTATAAAAAGGAAGATCAGAAAATCTCTGAGTCAGACTTTAACTATCGCCCGAGACCCAACGTAAACCCTAGCTGAAGGACCAACGTATCAGAATCTATAAGCTCTGAGTGAGAAAACTGTGACCCCACCCAGATTTCCCAGATCCATGCCGCTCATCAAGGTCAAGGTGCCCGTTGCTTCTCAGTTCCTTACTCCATGAAGTCGGAATATGTCCTAAAAAAACCCTGCAAGAAAAACTGGACTACACCTCAAATCGGCAAGCAAGGTGATGGGGACCAGAAAACCATGTGAAAGTGCACAAGGGACAATGACGTCAACTGTCTCTTACTGACCAATCCAGATTTTGAATCCAACCCACAATGATGGAAGGGGGCAAGGTGGAATAAAGAAGGGGAACGATAGAGGAAAACATTTGTGTACGAGAGTGCGCAAGAGAGGAAGGGGTGTGGAAGCCATTCGAATTACATTGGGTTAAAAGAGGGGGGGAATTTTTGTGACCAAGATTGATAAGTCTGAATTGCGATGCTTTTGGAAAAACGATGTTCCTTTGTGTCATCAAAGTTTAATGCTTCATTATTAAAAAATCCAAACAAGTATCCCATTAATTATTTGCTTTTGGGTGTAACAGAATCCAGACAGATTCACGGCTAAAATTGATTGACCGGAAATGCTAATTTCTTGCAATTTCAATTTTCATTTTAAGAACATTGCCATTGTAAGTAAATGTGATCAGTCATGCATGAATGCTAACATTGCAATTCCAACCAAAAATGACAGGAGATGATGTCTCTTTATTTGAAGCATTATTTGCCTTCTTATGTAGAAATTAAATTTGAATATTTAAACTTGCTACGTCAGGAACTTTTTGCTGAGTTAGATGGTACAAAAACTATACATTTTTGTAAGCCCTTATGACTAGACGGACAATATGGCTATTACATTCAACACGATGGAGAATGTAAAGTTTGACCCCTGTGAAACTGAAATTGAGCCCATATTGAAAAAAGTGACCCACAATGGACAACACTAACTATCTTGCATTGGTGTAGAGGGTTCATCAGCTACAAAGGTTGTTCAAAGGCGAGGATGTAGTGGGGAAAGAACGTGATTTTGACCCCAAGTCGTGCTCCCTCTCTATTACATACGACAGTCGATTCGAGTGATTATTACAAAATCTCCTCTCACACTGGTTCGAGAGATTATGTCTGTAATATCATGAAAATGTTTGGATAATGAGTGACTTCAAAATCCGTCGGGGGTAGTGGATAATCCCGCTTGTCAAAATGTGTAATGTCCGAAATAACAATAACGGTCATTATGTTGTTTGTAACCTTCGATTATGCGTAAGATAGAAAATGACCTTCACCCGAAACCCCATCGTCAAGTTGAGCCCAGATATTCAACCCGTTTTGCAACGTGAGAGTTAAAACGTGACTTTGTTCATCTCTAGAATACGTGTAAAATTAATATTGGCCTGGACAAAAAATGGGGCATATTTCGCTCAAAAATCCAAACCCAAAATCCTTGAATCCCATAGATTCTTATGATACCAAAATTTACCATTCCTGTAAAGATATGGGGGGAGGTCCATGGAACGAGGCGCATAGCGATCGGACCATGGACCTAAAGTCCGTAAGTAGAGTTGTTTTTTAAATGTGTGGAAAAGAAGCAATACTTGAGTGGTTTTTGGTGCGAATTCTGATTTTATGCTTAAACGTTAGTGTCATTGGGCACCTGCATGTGTGCTAAAATAAATGCAAAAATCCTTTGAGAAAGTGGTTTCTCGTAGAGGGGATATCCCCTTGTCCACCACCGGGAATAGGAAGACCTTGTCCACTTAAGAGTAATTTGTCAGTTTCACATCATGGAAACGATCGTCAGAATGTACCACAAATTAAACTCTACTCATACTCATGGTAAACATGTGTGGTGCTGCACGGACAAAATCACATTTTGAGTTTGTTGTACTTAGCATGCATAGTTAATTTGCGGACACCCAGGTGGCCCGCCCTATGGTGTGCTCCGTTTAAATATGCTGACTAAGGCCCTGTGTTCACCCACTCTTGAGAATTACAGAATAAGTCTATACTCTATTGTGCAAAATCACTTCGGTCGGTCGAAAGTGATATTGAAATTCAATGCCAACTTAAAGGTTCAAGAGAATGATTTCCCCATTCAGGGTGTACCGAAAAATTGAAAAGTACTGATAGTTGCCCTGATGTAAAGATTTCCATCAACAATATCCCCATTCTGAAAGGATTAAGCTGAGAAATGTTCTTGGACAAAATATTGCCAAAATTTCTAAATTCGTAGAGGAGCAAAAAGAATTGAGACTAGTTTTTCATTGAAATATAAAGTAAATCCAAATTTAAAATAACAATTTTTCTTTTTTAAAGACATTTTCTATAGCCAAATACAAGGTAAGAAGTTCATTGACTGTCTAATAGATGAAATTAATATTAGACACAAATTATGTGGGGTGCCTCAAAATTTTTGCACCTTTTAATTAGAAGTGGCTTACTGTTTACCCTTGGCAAAGGTTGTCATATGATTATCACTGACATCAGACAACATATTTTCAATGTAAGCCACCTCAACATTATGAAATCAGAATTAAAATTAACAAAGAGAAATTCTGCATTGATTATGATCCTCAAAATAATTCAAACTTTGAGTGACTTGAAGGTGCGATTGTATAATGGCCAAAAATAGTATTTGATTATTATCTAGTGGACTATTGAGCACTCAGTTGCAATTGTCTCCGATCACGTACCATAAATGGCAAACGATGCTATGAGTTTTTCCACTATACAAGGATAATTTCTATCGCACATATTGATGAACATTAGGTCCCGGGCAACACCCTCGCTCCTTACCTGCCTTTGACGTCCACGATCAACGAGAAAAGCAAGGGATGCAGCAGTTTGTATCGGTTTCCTAATTATCAAAGGTCTCCCCTTAGACGCGAGAGGATGAGTCGGGTACTTCTGTTAAAAACAGTCAAATATTATCATCTGATTTTACCAACGTTAACCCTATAACTAGATGTTGTATATTCTGGAAAATATTTTCTCTAGGTTCGTTACATAGCAGCAAAGGGGAGCTAGTAATTAATTATGAATTAGAAATACGGTTCAAAGATTATTTATTTATACATATTAGACGTTTGGACTAATTATTGTTTTTAATCGTTTACCCGCACTCTTGTTGGTAGACAACGAGAGTGGAGTCTAAGGGAACCATCTATGTTATCACATCAGCCGATTCAATTTTTGTGCATGAAATGAATCGTTTAAGTGTTATACATAAAACACGCCCGAAGAATATTTTACCGTCAGTAAGCTATCGATAAAAAGGTCCAAGTGATAAAGACCTAGATTAGCATAAAACGGAATTGTGTAGAATGTCTGTAAGCAATCGTAATCCTTTCCAGTCAAAACTCCTTGTTTGATCTGAGACAAGTGGGTTAATACGTAAATGCAACCTTGGCACGCAAATGATTTGTCATACATGTATCTAGGTCCAGTGCAATATCTACGACAGCAGCACCATCGCCAAAGATCCTTATTGGGTGAAGGAATACAATGTCGTCAACTGCTAAAGTTTCGATGTTGAGAATAAACTAGGCATCACAACATTATTTGGACGTCCTCGTATCACCAAGGTTGTTCGCAGCTTCTTAGAGATCAGTCTGTGATGGTATTGTAGGTTTGGGTCAGAAGGATGAAAATATTCAGACAGTAATGAATCCTTAATGAAACACTTCACAAAATTTAAAACAATTTAGATGTTACATTCTGTAAAAGTAAAAACAGCAAGAGTTCGTGGCGGTCGTGTGATTACTGCCACGGAAAAAAAAAAGGTGTTGAAAATGCATTCTATAAATAACAGTGTATCTGGAACCCGACTCGTCAATTCAAAGCATCCAAACCGGGAGTAAGGACATTGTACTTCAGGCATATAGTACGTAATTGATTCTTGAAGTGACTGGATTGGCCTAGGATTAACACGGGAAAATGAAATTAAGGCTACCGCTCAAATTGAGGGATTGAGCTCACCAAGAGGAATGTATTGCATAAAAGATGTAGTGAAACAGATGACAAAGGCACGGTAATACATGATGGTGGTAAGACATAACAAAATAAAATTGGTGTGATGAAAGATGGCATACTCTGAGGGAAGTTGAGTTGAAGAAGAAGGTTCAGAAATATTTCATGATCTTTAACAAACGGGATCTGTGGAAAAGGCTTTTACCAGATTAAGCACGTGATTCTTTAAGCAGGCGATTCCTACTCCAGGTTTGCAACAGATACAATCAGTCATTACATACTACCTGTTTACCCTAAAGTAATAATAGTTTAATGTACGGACAATGTAATTATTTTTTGCAGAATTCAATGTTCACCGAAACTAAGGTAAAGCCAAAGTCTAATTGCTATCAACTATAGAAATGTAAATTTCAGGTTGAATATTTATTTTTTCTAGTTTTTTATAAATGGATAATACAACGTAAATCTTCCCCCCAAGCGGCATTGATTTACAGCATCAGAATTATAGATATAAGGCCTTATTTTGCATGTTACAAGAGCATCACAGCTTCGAGCACCAGTGTCCATCAATAACTAACCTTACAAGGCAGCTATTCTTTGGTATTATGTAAGGTTTGTTGCTATGCCCTGGGCATGTACTTGTACTGTAGGATGCTTTTGCTCAGATCTACATGATATAGAGTAAAGGTGTTCCGCGTTTTACGTACACCATTGCTTATGGCAACTCCATAATTTTCCTTCTCTCTTGTTTACAAATATGATGACAGTTCCACAAGCCTTGTTTAAAAACGATTCCTGACTCTAGTTCATTTGCGTTC
Source organism: Ophioderma brevispina (assembly GCA_023653785.1). NCBI lineage: Eukaryota > Metazoa > Echinodermata > Ophiuroidea > Amphilepidida > Ophiodermatidae > Ophioderma > Ophioderma brevispina. The sequence goes on from JAMKCH010007089.1 coordinate 52,064, forward strand.
TGACCAATTATTTTGGCAAATTTTCCACTGAAAAAAACTAAAGATTTGCAATATGATATTGACACTGTTAATGATGGCTGTTTTTTTTTCTCTCAGAAAAAGAACTCTTAATATTATAAACAATGTCACAGCTAAACGTCATGTGTTACTTGAAAACCTCTTGCCGACATGGCTAATAAAAGAACCACAAAATTGCTCTTTACTGTCTGGAAAAATTTCCAGATGCTCTCCAGAGGCTGGGAATCACCCAGATCCTGAAAACGGACTTTCTCTCAAAAAAGAGGAACTTTAGAACTAGTTGCAAGCATGCGATTTACCTCAAAGTTACCTGAGAAGTATGCTGCATCACAGTTGTTAGCATGGTCAATGCGTGTGCTTATACGAACCAAGCCAATCAGCCTATCGTGCTTGTCATTCCCATGACAACGGCTCTTGATTGTGTCCATAATGATTTCCACCGTGCACTCGATGATCAAAAAAGTCGTGCGTCTTATTAATGCTGGACTTCTCTGCAGCTTTTGACACCGTAGATCATGGGATTCTACTTAGAAGATTAGCCCACGACTTCGATGTCACTGACTCTAACAATAATATTGTTATTCATCTTTGAGTATAGAAAAAAAATGAAGTGTTTATAAGTGGTTGATATTCTAATTAATTGCCTAATAATTTGCATATATTCTGATATGGTACCGTTAGAATTTGGTTTCTACAGCCATGAGTTGGTAACATATTGCGTGATCATGGCGTCAGTCACCTTCTCGCAGATGAATTTCCTATGGATTCAGTGTTGATCCTACCCTTCCTGGAGATGTTGACCGTGCTATAGACTGTAAAAAATTGTGATCGATATTAAGATATGATGACTTGCAAAGGTTAAACTTAACAATAAGTGGACAGGGGGTCCTATGACCCCAAAATGTGTTTTCGCGCAATGTAATATGGGGATCTTCTAATGATACAACATAAAATACGTTTTCAAAAAAGTTGAGTAAGCGCGAGGCTTATTTAAAATTCAGTCTTTTGTCCAATTCGCTGTTTTGAAACATGTTTTGTGGCCCTTAATTTGCAGTCTGAATAACAAATTTCATTTTTATTGCTATTGAGGTTGTTTTATGACCCTTCACAGGTGGTATAACTTTCGTGCCAAAACATCCTTAGCGAAAGTGGTTTCCTTAGTGTTTGCCCCCACCACCCCCCCCCGGGCACTAACGGGAGTGAAAACCCCTTGGTCACGTTAAAGTGTTAATCAAGAGAAGAATGAATATTCATGTTATCGTTTCCATATTGCGTTTCAGCGTGTAAAACACTGTTCAGGTTTTTTCCAATAGAGCCATTGGAAACCATACACACTTTGAGTGTCATATTTGACCAGCACATGACAAAGGCCATGAACATGTTACTCAAATTTGTAGATCCTAATTGGCAAATTTGAAAATTCGTCTACCGCTTTCGACGTTTCAAGGACTTTGGCAGTTGCCATCATATCGCTAGAGCCATTGTGTTATCTAAATTGGATTACTTCAATGTGCTTTGAACATGTTGAATGGAGTTACTTAAAAGATCCAAAGCATCTTCAAAGGTTACAGAATTAGTGCCCTCGTTTCGTCTGGCTACCAACCCAAATGTGCAAATGTCAACATACTCTTGGATAAGCTACATTGGCGTCCCATTTCTGAGCATATCATTTTAAAAACTGTTTCTATCTTTTTAAGTATCTACAACCGGTCTCTCCTTCAAATATATACATTGACTCCTGTCCTGAAATCGACTCCATGCCGACTGCAATGTCTACACGTTCATCTATCACCATCAAGTACCGCCTGGTTGTTGATGCTGATTTGAATTTACTGTTACTTTGTAAAACTATATAGTCAATCGCCATCAATTTAGATCTGGAAAATCCAATACCACTACCTTTTTAGCCCAAAATTGGATTTTCGCCTATTTTCTGTGGAAAATTGCAATTTTGCCGACATTATAACGTAATTGTGCCGCCGCACTAGGTATTCTTATTTTGATATAAATAGAGGATGGCCATAGCTATCCACTGTAACCATCAATTTCACTATTGCGCAAGAAACTATAACTTCCACGAAAAAACTTGAACTTTTCAAGAATAGACATAAAGTTCCGTATAGCACCTCATCAGATTTCTACCTTGTTTATGAATAAAATATACCGTAGCCTTTCATGTAATTCGCTATCATTTCAACAATATTTCGCTTTATTTTTAGTTTGTTACTGTCCCTAGTACCTGGACTCGATGTGCTATAGAGCCCTCTTTCGAAGCCCTTTCGAAATAAAGTTTTGTTTCTTTATTTTCTCGGATAAATCTTCGGTAACTCTCCTGGGGTCTGATTGTGCAACCAGGTTGCACAATCAGATTGCACAATCTCTGAAAAATCCCACCGGCTTTGAAATGCGGGATCAAAATCACTCAACGCTTCATTTGTAATTGAAAAAGACAATTTAAAGAAGTGAGTGTTCGCTTATGTTCAGTTTCACGTAGAGTATGTTTAATTGTACATTGCAATTATTTTTACAGTTTTGATGAGAAATGATATCCAAAGAAAACATGTCAAACATATAATGTGTAGCTTTTATTGTCGGCAATTTTTGTGGGCCGTCAGCTAGCTGGAGGACCACTTAGCAATCCGTTGTGCGTGTGTATGTGTTGATGTGTGTATGTGTGTGTGTCACTAAAATTTTATTTTTTTTTTAAATTGAACTCAATTGAAAAGTTGAAGTTCAATTGGAACCAAACTTGTGTCATAGGTGCACCAAGATATCCCTCATATGTTGATGAGTACATAGGTCATATGCGAAGGCCCACAGCTTATATTCTTTGAATATAGCGAGCGCGAAAGCCGAGAATCGCGAAATTCTAGTTAGTATTGTTCTGATATTAAAACACACATTGATCCAATCTTTAGCAAGGACTAGTAAATTAAGCACTCAGAGTAATACCTTGAATGGAACCAGACCAGATTTTAACTTCGATTGAATTTAACCTCTTGCTGTGTTGTTGGACAGATGTGAATCGTTGCCAGAAATTGCACAACAAGCGCTGTTTATGCAAACAATATATATACGTGATTGCCACACAGATCAATATTGGCTCCAAATAAATGCTACATTGCGATTTTGGAGGTACGTAAACGAATATGCTAACTTCGGGCATCAATTAACTTTCTACCTTTCAGCTGAAAGCACGCAGATTCCGACATTGGTAACAATGGTAAGGTAATTGATGCCTACAGTACAGGTGGCGCAAGTAAGGCTTTTTAAAGGCTATGTTAAATTTGTACCATTTGGGAGAAAACGGCGTGTGATAACGTGGAATAAAGCAAAACTCCATTATTTTGATAATCTTGGAGACTCTGGGGGCAAAAAATACCAAAAAAAAAAAAACATATTGATTTTTAGTGGCCTAGTCCATTTGGGCACAACACCGGGAAATACTGTTCATACCTTTAGCCATATGTAACCATGGTAACGCAACTACCTAATGCTAATGGGGGGGATTGGCGCCAAAAGAAGTTGTTATCTATGTGAGAAGCTAGCCTTTTTTTATACAAATGTGCATCAAGATACAACACCTTGCTTGTATCATTCCATTAGTATTTTTATCAAACTATGGAGTTTTTTATCATATCATTAATGTTGACTTTGTTTGGATTTAATTCATTATATTTTTTATCAAATTGGAATATCATCATAAACACATATCGTCGGCCGCGTCACATAGTTACGGATTCGACATTCCGGCCCTAATTTATGACGTATTTGCAAACTTAAATTGTCCAGCGTCACCTAACGAACGTATTTGTCGGAAGGTTATTCTGTGCAGGTCCATAGCATCGTCTCTGCATTTTGAAGTATGCGCCGTTTCACATAGTGACGCATAATTTTTTAAGTGCCGTAGAGTTGTTATTTTCACATAGTGACAGTATTTTACTAATATGCATTTTTTCGCAATTTAAATGTTTCAAGCCGTTTTCTCTCGAAATGCGTACTTTGCAAATACGGTCGTATGATCTTAGTTTTTTGTACCAGTTAATATTTAGAGGTCTAAATATTTTCTTATTTACTATTATACCAAGGCAGGGAAGCAGCAATTTTTGTTTACACTTGTTTTAAGGAAGCTCTTCACAATTGTAGGGGTGCAGCAAACGTGAGTGGGAACGTTCCCATACTCCCGCTCCCACTACTTATGTATTTTACTTATGAAGAATTATTAGAAGATTGGACGAGGTGGTAATTGATTATATAACAACCAACTACCTTCACCATACCTGCTTACGAGAGCACATTAAAGCCCCCATTAAACGTCGGTGGATTATTATTATCTGGGATATGCGTACCAGCTAGTATACAACACGTGAATTACGGATGTGTTTTTCACACGAACGGCCCTAGGGTCATACGCAACGCGAAGATTTTATTTAGGTTTTTGCGGGACTCTTGAAAAAGAGGACTTTTTGGGCCAAAAGTGGCGCCTTCATCTATGTGGCTGTTGGTTAGGCTCACAACTCTAATTCAAGCACTTAGATTGTAATATCCCCCATAACAGCTCCCCATTTCGCTTGGTAACGAGGGCAATTGAGACTAAGTCTCTTGCCCAGGGACACAAACACGTTGACTTCAGCGGGCTCGAACTCACGACTTAGGATCATGAGTCTGCGCTTATCCTTGCGCCACACGTGCTCTCTAATGTACATTTTACTGAAACAAAGCCAAATGTACATTATTTTGGCAGACGGTCAACCCTTCAACAATTAATTTTTTGCGAAAGCATTTTCAAAGGTTACGATATGTCATGAATCACTGTTTTAATTCATGCATTAATATGGTTGACTGTGTTTTAAAAATGGAAACGTAACACATATAACTACCATTCACCTGATGCGTGTTTGCTTCACACGGGAAGAGGACGTCCAGGAATTGTTCATCCCTGTTCATGACTTATCAGACTTTTCCTTTACCACTTTCGTGCTTAAGTCAATGGATTGATGGTCTTGCAGTCAGTCGGGAGGAATATGGATTTGTTAAATATCCAGGTTCCATCACCCCCTGTCAGATGAACCACACCTTGGTTGACTTGGTGTCTCTCTAGACCGATCACGTAAATTCGTCGCCAAAATACTGCCAGATATTAAAGAGTGAATGCTTGATTAAAATCAATAAAAATAATGAGTGCTCGGTGTATTATACGTTATCGGCACAATGCAACTGCACGCTATGGCTGCATGAGTGGCAACAACTTTATCCCAAAGCACTGCGCAACTACTGGTAAAGTCTATTATGTAAGGTATATTGGCACATGTTGTCCAGTGGGATACAAGTCGGTAAGCAGATATTGTCGGCGGGAGCCATAGTCCCGGGCGCATAGACGAGAAAGTGTGACCTAATGTTGCGTGAAGGTCAACTGAATTAGTGCCCTATTCCTTTTTACCGTTTAAGCGGGACCATGAGTACGGCGGACTATAATTAGTTCTACACCGGCCGATCATGCGGTGTGTACTTTGCCAAAAGCACTTTACATATCTTTCCTATCTCCACCCAGAAGTGAAATGAAATGGGGGAGGGGATATACTACAATCTAACTGCTGATAGGTAGTGCGCAGTTTGGCCTGGCCTCAAACCTTACCCCTCGTCAGCCTTTTTGTACACACGTTAACCAAGGGGGGGGGGGGTAAAATTTTGTTATAAAGCACCCGATGCTTATGGATTTTGTATACCAGAGGATAGCTATGGTCCTCACTCTTTCGATTGATACCAAAATCATTACCAACATACCTATTATGGCGTCCACAATTACGTCATCAAGCCCGCGAATCGGCAAAATTGGCATTTTCCATAGAAATAGGCGACATCCAATTTGCGCTAAAACGTATGAATATATCGTATTTTCATGCTCGGTTTTCAGCTCTAAATGATTGGCAATTGGCTAGTTTTACATAAACAAAGAGTTTTAGAGCCATACTTTGCATAATCTTTCAAAATATCCACCATAAATATCCTTGGGAGCAACCCCCCCTACCTTCGACTTTGACGGCAACCCTAACCCCCTGGAGGTGGCTACCTTCACATTTTTTTTTTTTTTTCGCTAAATGACCGGCAAGGATGAGAGAACGCTTACCTAGAAGCGTTTTACGATATTTTTTAGCGTTTTAAAGCGCACCCGGAGCCGAGTTCGGTGGGGGTCGTAAACCACCCCCCCCCCCCCTTGGTAAGACTATGATTAATGAGCGACAATGATTCTGCCGATTTCCTGAAGCAATGTAATAATAATAATGGCCGTGTGCGCTTTGAATCCTCAGGTGAAAAGCCGCATATAAAGCCCGTGATTAGAATACTATTATCTTGGGCATATGCATGAGCTAGTATACACGTAGAATTACGCTGGGTTTCGCGAACTGACTCCCTAGGCGACGCCTCACGCCGCTTATTTAGGTTGGTGCGGGACTTTGAAAAAGAGGACTTGTTTGCAAAATATACAAAAAGTACCTCCAAATCAGAAGCGGACCTTTTAATTATACCCTTTAACCTTTTGAGGTAAACCTCCTTTTTGCACCCCAACCACCCGCTGGCCCTGTTACTATCCCTGAATGATAAAAAAGAATATGTATATGGGTTGTTTCAGTATTAATCTGAAACAAAGCAAACTGTACATTGTGTTTCTCCTACGGCCCAACCCTTTGCAATTAATAATTGCCGAAATCAGTTTTAAAAAAGGTTTACGATATGTCATGAACCACTGTTTTAATTCATGCATTAATATGGTTTTCTGTGGTTTTTTTTTTAAAGTGGAAAACTTCACGCACATAACGACCGATGTACCTCATGTGTGGATTAATTTGCTTCACAAACTAAGAGGAAATTTCATGCGTTTTCACCTGTTCACGACTAATTCCAGACTTTCCTCTGACCTCTGATCGACTCGTCTTAAGTCAATGGAACGATGGGTTTCAGTCGGCAGTAAGGACATGGGTAGTTCAGGACTATTCAGGTTAATTACCACCTTTCAGGAGACTCTATTCATTTTCAATACACAACGCTGTACGATTGGCATATTTCTCAATCACGTAATACTGAATGATGCTGGATAACAAATTTGACGTTAAGAATACCTAAAAACGAAAAACTTATACTCCTATTTAATACGGTATCTGCGTACTAACTACATGTCTCATCACTTAATACTCATCTGCAGTTGTAACGCACCTTATTGATAAAAAAAAATCACATACTACATATTGCTATCTCAGTTCACAACAAAAAAAAATCACCAGGAGGTCAAAGGGATATACAGGACCCTTTTTATTGGCATTTTCAAAAAGGCAAACAAGCATTTACTGAAGTGTTTAAAAGACGTACAATGTGCGTTTTTGCTCTAAGGAAGAAATCTAAGAGCAAAGGATTCACAAGTTTATCTCCGTTTCGGTGGGCGCCTGCGAGAGATAGAAGAGATACGTGGTGTGTGTGTGTGTGTGTGTGTGCGTGCGTGTCTGTGTGTGTGGCGTGCGCGCGCGCGTTTGTTGGTGTATAAGGAAACAATATGTTTAGTAATAACACGCTGTATATATGGAATTCAGGAACCGGAAAAAGCTGTGATGTTCCCTATATGAAGGACTCTATTATTTCAAACTGTTCAAACTGAACGAAACTACATATTCCCAAATTAATGTAATGGTTATGTCGCCAGGCATATCATATGCCAAAACAATTGTTTAAAAAATAGATCAACATCCTCGGAAATATCTGAGTCGTCGGCTTGAAGGAAGCGCTGTATTCAGCAATTACGTACTCATGTCGCACGGACTAACATGACCCGCTTCCTAGAAAAAGATTTGTAATCACACCGCAACTTCATTTAGAATTGAGGGCAGTATTAAAGTCCATAAACCTCTTGTATTATAACTCCGCCCATTATTGTTTACAAACCACCCCATGTTGAGCCCCCGTAAACCAGCGACCTTCCAACTGTGCAAAGCCCATGTAACAGGGGGTGAACGTGAGGCGAACTCGAGAACAAACTAGTGAAGTACTAGTCCAGTACCAATACCGAGAAACCAAGAACACCCCTGTGTGGGGGTGAAACCCGTGAATAGATTCCGAAATTACCCCAGTGTGCCTAGAGAAATAGGGGTGAATTCTTTTTGTTCTAGACCGGGATTCATGACTGGTTTCACGACCGAATTCCCATGGTTTTTTTTACCTGGGTACCAGATACGGAAGGGTGTGGTCCTCTTTAAGTAGGCCGAATGTAAAGGAGAATTGCGTAACCTAACCTATGGAGATGGACCAACGGTACATTTTTCCTGATAATTGTAACATACCATCGTTGATATTAACTATTAAAACAAAGGCATTTGAAATTAACATTGTTTGTATTTATGCCGTGGATAACGACATAACGTCCCTTTTGGAAATATTTCTCCTACGAGATAAGTTAATATAATATATTTTACAAAGCTATATTCATTCTTATCAATCAATGTTTACTAGCTTCCTGTAACAGCGTATGCAGTTAGCAAGACAGTATCAAACGGCCCGTAAGGCCTTGCCCTCGGAAATGTCCCGATGTGCTGCTCCGTTTTATTCGTTTTGGGAAGCTTGGGGTTCCATGGCCGTATAAGCAAACCATATTACCCTGAAGACTAACGACCATGAATACAGATAAGGGAGGTAAATACAAAAAATAACGTGGGCAGATGACAAGATGTGGCTGATAGATAGAACAACCTCTTGCCACTATGATGTCAAAGCAGGAGTTTCCAGAGTGCAATCTCATACTGGTCAATTAATCGAGCATTAGACGCACACAAACTCAATAATTTCTAACTTTGGGTTGTCATCTCAACACAACATTCCTTTTGTTTATGACTTTTTCCCAGTTCACCGGAACATCTTTTCCTCACGAGATCTATTGGATTAAACGTTAAGGATGTGGATGCATCTTTCCGTCAAAACATCTGACAACATCCAAAAAAGAATTGACAATCTCGAAAGATAATAATAATTCTGACGTTCACCCAACCCTTAAGGGGGAACGTGGGTACATTTTCACATGGAAGACGAACTTCGAGACCTGAATATCATACTGTATTTTGCCGACCCTTTTCTACTGTATCCTATTTGAAAACTTTTATAAACGTCTTGATAAACGCTAATTCGCATAGTAAGTATCCTCTTATGGCGAGGGTATAATCAATCACTCCGCTTGCTGCTCGTGTTTCTCTGCTAACTTTAGCCTTGGTCTGACCACTGCAAAAATGCCATCATTGTGGCCATGAGAATTAAAGAAATTCAGTTGCAGCATCAAGATTTGATCCGCATCATAATTCAAGATAGTCACAAAAAGTTGGCAGGGAAATCGTATCAAAATGGTTAACTTTTAAACAACACTAATGTCAGGTTTACCAATAATATGGGCATTACCAGCATTGGAATACCTTTGCACTTGCTGGGTTTGAAGGCCTCGGCGTAAATCTCATAGCAGTCAAAGGGCAATTGTGTACAGGGAAATGCTCTCGGAGGCACACTTCAATTTGCACCTGGATTTCCGTTTGTCATAGATATGGCGTGCTTCAGCAGGTTAAAAAAAGTACTTCAGTGGTATTTTATCAACCAACAGAGGCAAAAATATATTATATATCTGTACAAATTCACGTTGGGATTTTTAGGAACAGATGTAGGACGCTAGCCCTGACCTCATGTGGGTTACACTTCTATTTGCCGTTGCGATTACAAAATTGATGGGAAACGGCGAATCTAGGATTTGGCAATAACGTGTATGCTCAGCTTTTGATTGTACTGGAACGGTTACGTGAGATGGATAACAATAATTGTATATTGAACTATGTTAAGTTGAAATGCGCTACCGTTAACAGTACAGTGGACATTTTCTCCAGAAGTCGATAAATAACGCAGAATCGATAATTGTATGCTATAGTAAAGATGCAGAACGTTATATCCTATTTACGGCAGTTAAGTTTCAACAAATCTCTCTCTCTCTCTCTATCATGGTCTAATGGTATCGGATTGATATGTTACCTTGTTTATGCGCGTTGCTTGTGATTTCTTAAAAATATAACAAGGTCTAGTCTAGGTCTAGTAACAAAATAAAATTGTTTCAACTACGATACCGCTCCCCATTTTGAATTCGCTCAAATGATATTTCCCTTTTTTTTCTAAATCAATAGTTATTACTTTGTTTATTATTTTGCGATGCTTTCTATAAAGCCTTTGGTGGCCAAACTATTTAACGGGTGGCCAAACTATATGTAAGAGCCTTCCACCTCCTTGTATATCTCATTTAATTTGACATTGTACACTGGTGAATAACTGAAACTGAAACTTGTAATAGTTGTTGGAGGGTGCTGTGACTCTTCCAAAGTCCGTTCCTTTTTCGGTATTTGTTTTATATTTTTTTCCAAATCACGGACATTAAACATGTTTTATTTTTACCTTGGCTAAAGAGCGAATAATAATAATAATAATAATAATTACTACAAAACGATATTTAGGGGAAAATATTAATTATTCATTGTTTTTTTTTAATGATCTCTTATTATTATTTGATTTAACACTTAAGTGACCGGGGCTGCTTTACCCGTGGGATTTTTGCGTCGAATTGTTTTGTAATTGTCTGACTTTTAAATGCGCTTCTTTTCATACCAAAAAAATTAAAATTTCTAATTTGCATAAATGAATATTCATATCCTTTGCTATCCAAAACGGAATAAACCGCAATACAAAGTAAAATAATAATAATAATACATGCATTTATATAGCGCTCTACATGGACCACAGCGCCTTACAACAATACTTAAAATACAAAATCGATATCGCTAAATACAGCATTATCTACCTCCAAAGTTATTTTAAACATCGGGGAAATAAATATGTTTTCAGGAGCCCCTTAAAGCCACTAGTAGGGGGGCCTCTCTGATGTTAACGGGAAGCTTGTTCCAGAGTCTGGGATCAATGACGTTGAATGTTCTGTCACCAAATCAACGCTCGGTACGAGGTATATAACAAGTCCCGCAACATCAGAAGAGGGTCGTAGCCTTCACCTAGCGCAATCAGAATCTCTGTCCAATACATTTTACAAATTGAGACCATCAGTTAGGTCTGACGGAATCTGTCCTTGAAGGGACTTATACGCATAAAGAAGGAGTTTGTGTCTGATACGTTCAATTGGAAAGTGATCAAAAGTTGTGACGAACTCTGGCCACGACTGCATTCGAACACTAAACGCGCAGCTTTAGTTTTAAGCGCTGGAGCCTTTCGGGATCAAGTTAATGGGTGCCGTATAGTAATGAGTTGGTATAGTCAAGGGGGGGGGGGGGCAAGACCAAAGATGGTACAACATGGTTGCAAGCATCAAATGTGATAGATCCACGAATACGCCTTATTAACAATATACTTTTACATCTTTACAGATAGCATAATATCTGATTTTGGCATACTCATGGTGGAATCAAACATAATCCCAAGGTTCTTTACTCACACAGATGCCTGCACAGAGATGTCACCAAGATCTAACTGCATTGAAGGCAGATTTTCAAAACACAGGGCGTGGTAAAGACAATACATTTTGTCTTTTTTTTTATTCATCTGCAGCCTGTTTTTGGACATCCATGTATTTATGTCAGAAATAAAGTTTAAATGTTTTCAAAGGGCACGCTTACAACCACTTGGAATATTTGGATCAAACTCAAAGCTGGGTATCATCATCATAAGGGTGAAAGTTAACATGATTCCTAATAATGTCACCGACTGTGGGCTTACAACAAAGCCCTGATGAACAGAGTAGTTGAAAATATGCTGCTTGGACATTTCATTGTTAACCATCACTCGGATACTACGATCGGTGACATATGATCTAAACCAGGCAAGAGTAGTGCTTGTGATACCAAAACTGGTTTCAAGCCTGTAAATTAAAGATCATGGTATTAAAGGCACCACTCAAGTCAAGCAATACGACCAATACAGCCTTTTAAGCATCCAAGGCTTGGAGAATGGCAGTCTCAGTGAAATGGTGAGCTTAGAATGCAGATTGAAATAAAGATCATAGTCGCCAAAATGCTGTATTACCTGACTTGATGCTGCCTTCTCAATCATTTTGACAATGAATTTGATATTAGCAACTGGCCTATATCTCTTATATATACATCATGATCCAAAGATATCCTCTTAAGTACAGGGATAATGATTTATAAAGATAGGTAATGCAAATTTCGAGTTCAATGAGCCAGGAATGAAGCGTGTCCATAGTGCAAGCCTTGTTGGAAATTAGGTCAATTATTTCAGAAACTTCAGAGTCAGGGAGTATTTTAAAACCTGTATGGCATTTGCAATCCCTGTCATCCTGGGGATATTCAGCATTGACAGTCATATTGTACCTAATCTTTTCAACCTTATCATCAAAGAAAGTCAGGAAATCATTGGCAAGATCAGCGTCAGAGTTAGCGCTGGGTAAGCCATTGGAGATAAATTAAAAAGATCTTTTAGTGTTGTGAAAGTGTTTCAAAATCATGTGGGTGGTTTATTAAATCAACGCCAGGTGGAGTGCATTTATCTATGACAACTGAATCATTCTCAACAAGACGGGTTTCATTTATAAAACATGATATAAAATATGACGTGGTTTTGATAGATATGGAACGCATATTCCAATTGTGGACCTTCGGATTAACAAAGGTTTGGATTTGGGAACCGGAATCAAGTTACTGACATTGTTATAGTGTAATCTAAGGTGAAGAAAATTGTCGGCGTTTGCTCATATTTGTAGACGATGTAGTTGAATAACGAGAACCTAAATGGTTTGATGTTGGGATAGCAATTACGTTTGACCAGGTAGTAGTACGCACTGCATTGGAGATGCCCCTGAGCTGAGATTGGTAATTAAAGAGGAATTTTGCGGGGTTTTTTTTTTTCCACCCAGTACTGGCGTCAGTAGTGGGTGCCCTCTCTGTTTTAGAGAGTAGAGTCAATATGTTAAGTGGCAAAATGTGTGCACCAATATGAAAACTGAAGGAATAATAATCAAGAATAATAGAGTTATTTACTTATACAGCATGTGATTAAATGGACCATGACCATATCGTTATTAGTCTATTCTCCCGAACCCCAGATTTTACCGGAAGTAGTCCAAATTTCAAGAAGACTACTATTTATGTCATTTATCCTGTGAAATCTTAAGACTAAATGATGTTTCGTTTGAAAGTTATGGACAAAATCGGGCCCATTTTTCGACCAATATCAATTTTACACAGTAGTCCCCACATAAAACGGATTGAAATATCGGAGAGAAACCTTACAGATGGGTTAGAGGTGGGGGTTTATTGTGGCGGGCAATTCTATCAAATGAAAACTCTACATACTTAAATCGGGCCATCCTCCTTCAAATAAATAATATATAAAAGGAAATCTATGGCAAAGCGGGCTTCAAGCAGTGGAAATCACTCGAGAAATGCGAAAACGGGGTCGCGACGAGAATGCTGTTGCTTTAGGTGTGGAAAACAGGCGAAGCATCTAATTCTAAGCAATTCTGCATTGTTCAATTACTTTTACATCACCAATTTCGTGTCATGGTGGACAGCTAAGGTGAGAAAAATAAGCATCCATCTCTCAATTAAGTTAGCTGAAGGTTGCATCCCTTTCCAAAGTCAATTCCAGCAAAATAAAGAGCCGTTGTTGGTTCAAAAATTGATGTCTTTCATGTGGGGTTGTGGAAAACACTGTAGAATTCGAGAGTTCTATAACTGCATAATCTTTGCAGACCTGCATTTCAAATCGAAACTTTTTTTTGTTTACCAGGTGGGTGTAGGACCGCTTTCTGATCAAATTCTCTCAATTTACATATAAATGAAAGAAGTTTTAAATCCCTGTCAACATCCATATATTTTTCCTATCGTGAGGGTATTGCTACTGACACTTTGAAACTGCTCTCTCAACATATTACTAACAAAAGTAGAAAACTTACCGATTTATGAGTCCTTTGCGGGAATACTAAAGTGCCCAGTCAAAAACAGAAACAATATAATTTAATATAGTTATTATATATATATTATATTTATTCACCAAGACAGCTTAAGGTCAGAGGAAATAACGGAAATAGCATGGGAAATGTATATAGCTATAATAAAATTTGTATGTTTCATTTGAAAGGGTTTGGGGATTAGTTTCGTGTAAATAAGTTCAACGGGAAAGGTCTAATGTAATTTACTCAGCCTTTATATATACGTCTCTTTCTTGTTCTCTTTGTAAGCCTTCGGTTAAAGAACCACTTTGTCATTCGTTTTATGCATGTGTACTGAATTTAGATTCGTATTTTATTATTTCTTGCTATTATTCATCTGAAAATCACGAAATGTCATGTTACAAAATTATCGAGAAGTATTCAGAAATCTACTTCCAACGTGTTTTAAAATCGAGCACAGATTTGACAAATGTTCTTGGAATCCATCTAGTGGATCTTTTAGTCAATCGTTTATCTATCAGTGATTTGCTAAATCAGAAAAACTCATGTCTGTAAAAAAGTATATCTCTCCTAGCATATCCTACAAGTGGCAAGACCGAAAGCAACCTAATAAAGACAGAATCGGATATTTTAGTCATTACTCTCTGTACCTACACTAATTACAACACAGATGCTTTGTGATTTGAGACCCCTGCGTTTTTTTTTTTTTAATTTTTGGCAGGGGAGAGGGAGCAGCGAATTGCTTCTAGATGTAACAAGACGCGTGCATTATATGATGACCCTCAAGCATTAGCTGAGGTCCGGTGCATTATCTGATGACCCGTTCATTATCTGACAGACACTAGTGCATTCGTGAAATGTAAAGCACGCTTGTTGTGCCGTATGTATGAATATAGCGCATGTATGTATGTATACAACAATAAAACGCACGTGTGAACACGTCTTTTTTTTTTTTTTTTTTTTTTTTTTTGTTTACCAGGTGGGTGTAGGACCGCTTTCTGATCAAATTCTCTCAATTTACATATAAATGAAAGAAGTTTCAAATCCCTGTCAACATCCATATATTTTTCCTATCGTGAGGGTATTGCTACTGACACTTTGAAACTGCTCTCTCAACATATTACTAACAAAAGTAGAAAACTTACCGATTTATGAGTCCTTTGCGGGAATACTAAAGTGCCCAGTCAAAAACAGAAACAATATAATATAGTTATTATATATATATTATATTTATTCACCAAGACAGCTTAAGGTCAGAGGAAATAACGGAAATAGCATGGGAAATGTATGTAGCTATAATAAAATTTGTATGTTTCATTTGAAAGGGTTTGGGGATTAGTTTCGTGTAAATAAGTTCAACGGGAAAGGTCTAATGTAATTTACTCAGCCTTTATATATACGTCTCTTTCTTGTTCTCTTTGTGAGCCTTCGGTTAAAGAACCACTTTGTCATTCGTTTTATGCATGTGTACTGAATTTAGATTCGTATTTTATTATTTCTTGCTATTATTCATCTCAAAATCACGAAATGTCATGTTTCAAAATTATCGAGAAGTATTCAGAAATCTACTTACAACGTGTTTTAAAATCGAGCACAGATTTGACAAATGTTCTTGGAATCCATCTAGTGGATCTTTTAGTCAATCGTTTATCTATCAGTGATTTGCTAAATCAGAAAAACTCATGTCTGTAAAAAAGTATATCTCTCCTAGCATATCCTACAAGTGGCAAGACCGAAAGCAACCTAATAAAGACAGAATCGGATATTTTAGTCATTACTCTCTGTACCTACACTAATTACAACACAGATGCTTTGTGATTTGAGACCCCTGCGTTTTTTTTTTTAATTTTTGGCAGGGGAGAGGGAGCAGCGAATTGCTTCTACACTGTTAAAAATTTCCGTAAATTAAGAAAACAGATTTTCCGTAAATTTACGGAAAAATCTGTTTTAGAAAACAATAAAAATAAAAAACAAAAAACATAAAAAATAGCTAAAAATGTTAATTTACGGAAATATTTCAAAAATTTCTGGCAGCAATATTTCCGGACTTTTTTTTTTTTGGTTCGGTAATTTTAAATTACGGAAAAATTCTGTTAAAATACATATTTTTTTCCATAATATGAGACACATTTCTGTAAAATTACTGTCAAAGTTCCGTTAATTGACAGAAATTTCTGTAAATTTACCCTAAAAATGACTGGAAATACTGCTGCCAGAAATTTCCGTAAATTTACGGACATTTTTTTAACAGTGTAGATGTAACAAGACGCGTGCATTATATGATGACCCTCAAGCATTAGCTGAGGTCCGGTGCATTATCTGAAGACCCGTTCATTATCTGACAGACACTAGTGCATTCGTGAAATGTAAAGCACGCTTGTTGTGCCGTATGTATGAATATAGCGCATGTATGTATGTATACAACAATAAAACGCACGTGTGAACACGTCAATAGTGTAATTATACTAAAGAGGTTTCGCAAGGTCACGGATACGGACATGAGCACGGATACAACATCACTTTTTGCGTTCCCAGTGACGTGTATCCGTAACTCCGCAATGATTTGATACATTACGTGACGATACTGGCTGAGATACACGTAGGTGAAAAAACGGTTATCATTCTACCATTCTCTAGTGGGAAATGTTGCCCAATCTATTTTGAAACGTTTATTCTAGAGTGATTTTTTTCCTCCCGCATTTTCCACCCCCTCCGTCTGAACACAATGCGTTGAACACCAAGAAAGATACCAGTATTTCCCATAATGCATTGCATCCATTGGAAGTTTTTGTACGGGTTGCCATGTTGAATCGTTAGAAGACGAAACGCTCTTAAATGCAGTTTTTGATCAGTGTCTTCAATTTAGCCATGTTTCATCACTAACGAACCCACATCATCACCTGTAACAAAAACCTCCAATGGAACCAATGCATTGTGGTAAAGCTATTGCAATCTTCCTTGTGAACACCGATAATTAAAAAAAAAATGCGTCTAAAGTTCTTTTCCAGGGGGGTTCCACTCCAAAAGGGGTGTTTTTACTAAAAGGGTTAGGAATGTCATATTTACGTGATATAGGTGTCTAATTATACATTTCCCACTATGAGAAGTTCATTTAAACTATTTTTAAAATATGCTCAAATGCTTTTCCGGGAGTGAAAGAAATGGTTATTTTAATTTCTCATAGCCGAACATGTATATTTAGACACTTAAATCAGGTAAATAGGATATTCCTAACCCTTTTTAGTGATTCACCTTCCCTTTGTTTGGATTGAAACCTCTGGAAAAGCACATTGGGTACGCCCGGACTTAAAAATAGTTAACATTATGTTAATTGGATATTCCTAACCCTTTAATTAAAATACTTCCTTCCCGGAGTGGCACCCCCGGAAAAGCATTTCAAGCATATCTTATACGCGAATTTTGGGTTTGGCACGCGCAATGCATTGTGGGATCCAAGCTTTGCCGAAAAAGGCAAAGATCCACTTCCGGTTTTACGTGTCGGCGATCAGCTGTGTGGCGCGGAATGCACAGCTGATTCACGCAGAAGTAAACAAACAAATTACACAATTTCGTGCTAACAAAAACACAACTTAGCTTTAATAATTACTTCTCACTTACAGTTTATTTACAGATAAATTCAGCACTAAGTCTGGAAAAAGTGTCAAAATGCAACAATCGGCAGAGCTCTTGTAGTACTGGAGCAGCCACTGCGTATGCACTGATGTAAACTAACCGGAATCACAGAATGTGAAATGGCACGAAAAATCTAAGAAAAAAAAGTAGTAATTTCACCTTGTTAAATGGTATAGGCCAACATACAGTAATAAGATATTTAGTACACCAAATGGGCAGCGCTTTACCTACGTCTTATACCATGTTCATGGTTCTAGGGTTAATCATTGCAGCTATCAGTGACAGTACGTAGTTTGAACGATCATAAAGCATGGCGGTACTTACCGTCAGTCTGGCAAACATTGTTGGACAACACGTCAGTCGTTTCATCAAATATCTATCGTCAAACCATGCCTGGATGAAATGATATAAGAATGTACGTACTGATGCGCTAAATATCTTACTTTTTTTGAGGTTATGTATACCTTTTGTTGCTGGCTTGTAAAAAATGTCAAGTATTTCCCTCAAGCCAAAATTATTATTTCTTCCCTCCCATTTGACCAAATTTCCTCCAGCAAGTCATATTTCCCTTTTATACTTTTTTCAACTATTTTTTTTTTTCTGTCAAAATTAATCCTGGCAACGAGCTTTCCAAATTCAGGTTTGTTTACATCAGTGTACATGCACCCTCTTGTTGCTATCTATTTGGGTCAATTCCTTTTCGTATGCGATTTTAATGGTTCACGGCCCTATCATCCAAGCATCGTAGCTATCCATGCCTGCTTGGTGGATAGAGTATGTCGACAACATTTGCTACATAAACCTTGTAATGCTATTGGAACGAGGCCAGGGCAGGGCTGAACATGATCCCTACGTCAAAACATTGTTGTATTATGACCCTACCACGACACACCTAGTTGCATCTTACCAAGTATTGACACCTCCCTAATTTCTATCATAATGATACTTAAATAATTTACATTGTCCTTGATGTTGACATCTTTTTACCGTTTCACTGATGTTTGAGCTGGACGTTTTCTTCAAATTCTATTATTTATATTGTCTGCAATTTTGCACTAAATGTTTCATTATAAATTAAAAAAGTCAAACTAATAGCTAAGTTCTTTAAACATTATGTTGGTTTATTTATTTAGTTTCTTACGCTATTGACAATTTACACGTACCTGTACTAAATACTAATGTGAAGTTCATTGTGGACACACTCATATGACCACAGTGCACTTGGTGTACATTTCTCGCTGTAAGATCACATATTTTCATGCGATAAAAATCACTGGATTGGTTGGAATACAATTCAAAATCTTGATTAAATACTGGAAATTTATGAAAAAATACTGTAAGAACTCCTTATGTATTGAAAATCGCCGACTCTGATCAGTATATTCTTCGTGTACACACTGAACAACACGTAGCATAGGACGCTAGAAACCGGAAGTGGATCTTTGCCTATTTCGGCAAATCTTGAATCCCACAATGCATTGCGCGTGCAAAACCTAAAATTCGCGTATATATTTCAAAAAATAGTTTATTTTAATTTCTCATTCTCGAAGATTTATAATTAGACACAAAATCACATAAATATGACACCCCTAACCCTCTGAACCACTGAACAAGATGGTAAACGCCGATAATTAAAAAAAATGTGCCCGAAGTGTTTTCCGGGGGTTCCACTCCTAAAAGGAGTGTTTTACTAAAACGGTTAGGAATGTCATATTTATGTGATTTAGGTGTATATTTATACACTTCCAGCAATGAGAAATTCAACAAAACTATTTTTAAATCCTAAAATATGTTGAAAATGCTTTTCAGGGGGTGCCACTCCGGAGAAGGAGTATTATAATGAAAGGTTTGTGTTTATGCAATTAACATATTGGTCAAATCACACATTTGCTTACATCAGAAATTCAACTGAACTATTTTAGCCCCCCTCCCCCAAATGCCTGTGCCGGGGGGGTGTGCACTCTCAAAAGGTGAGAGGGGGTTAGGAAAACCGTAATATGGCTCTACCTGCTTAAGGTCGCCGAACCTAGACAAACTATATATAGCCTTGTTTTAATCATTGTAATGCGAAGAATACATTGTGTACATTTAACAATTTTGACACTTGGTTTCAAATTTACACACCAACACCTCCTGTACTACTTTTAACCCACTTATTTTTACAAAGTTTCCTAGAGGTGGACCCAAAATTCTAATTCAGCGCTCTTCAAACTATAGAAAAACATTTTAAACCTTACTTTCCGTCCGCCCCAACTTCTAGAAATCGGATTCGATTTATACCCCTACTAATAGTGTAAATCACACGTCACCGATTGTAACAACAAACTAAAATTTTGCAAACAACACATATCATAACTAGTTATTTCTTTGTATTGATATTTTGTGGCTCAGGGAGGACCCTTGAATATAGGCATGTGGTATTTTGCCATAACTGTCTTTCTTTAAATTTTTTAATGGCAAAGTACTAACCGTTGGCAAATTGTCTTGTAATTGTGGAAATGGGTTTAAAAAAAATCGATTACCCCCCTCAACATGGAACGATAATAACTGTTATTCAATCCAGAAAAATGCCACACGGATGAACAGTATAAAGGTAAATTATTTCAAAAGAGCCGATTTTTGAGACTCACGTAACTATTTGCCGTAAAAGGGCCGACAGGATGTTATACTGAAAATTGCGTAAGAGTATGGTCCTAATTACAAAATGCCGAAATGAAAGAAAGCCAATTTTGAGAAAGCGACAAATCCTTCCCTTGTTAATATTGCTGAAAATTTAAATTCCATTAAAAAATAATAAAAAATAAACTGGAGATTTTACTATTTACAACGCCATTTTCTTTCTGTATTTACACATGGCTTTTCGTGTAGATCCTACACTCTCATCGGTAATTCGCCCCGTGTATCCAATCCTTCAACGCACGAGGATTGTCTGTGGTATAAAAGGTTCGAGTATACAGCCGTTGAGCTACAGCGCGTAGTGACAGATATAGCTGAGTGTAGACACAAACTTGCGATGTCTGTTGAAACCTATTAAATTCAATGACGCTCTCAGGATAGTAAAAACAAAACATCCTATAATGAAGGGAAATGAGATACACATGTTTTTTTTTGTTGAATAAAGAGCAATTTTGGGCTCCAGAACTCCAGACCCCTCACTGCCCATCTTTGCTCGACATAACCGTCACTGTTCATGTTGATTGTCATGCTGAAGTTGAAATTGTACCCACCGGAGTGCTCGTCAGATTATGGGAAACCGTGAAATATACTAAGCACATGTGATAACAAGAAAATAACAAGATGCCCTCTTAATGTGCAAAAACACACAGAGCTCACGAATCGGCTCCTTAAGAATTTGAAGATCTGAAATAAAATGAACGGGAGAGAGGTTATAAATGTATACACTACTACTTGCTACTACTACTAACTACTGCTACTTACTACTACTACTCTAACTACTACTACTACTACTACTACTAACTACTACTACTACTACTACTACTATAACTACTACTACTACTAACTGACTACACTTACTACTACTACTACTACTACTACTACTCGAACTACTACTAACTACACTACTACTAACATGACTAACTACTACTACTACCACCACCACCACCACAACCAACCACCACCACCAGTTCATGGTTCAGTCTATGTTCAAATAATATTTTTTGTTGGCTTTTTTATGGAGATTTGCTTAATTTTTGAATTTTCTCTAAAGTTCAGCTGTCCCAGCAACAGAAAACCCCATGTTGGCGTTTTTTAAAAACGCATATAAGCAACCAACTTGGATAATTCAAATGGCGCCCATTTTGAACCATAAGTGCTATATTTTGGCTTTAAAGTACCTAGAAAGTAAGTTCACCATCTAAACACATTGTTGGCGGGGTGTCGATCTCAATGCAACAACATTACTCATGTGGCAGTGTGACGGCCATCTTGAATTCACAAATGGCCGCCAAGGGAAAGCTGTTGCTTTTGAGATACAGTCTCGGAAACTAGGAGAGGAATGGTTTTGGCACTATACGCATTTTTCAGGTCAAGAAATCCAATAAGAACATTACTAAAAAACAATGGACCATGTGGTTGTGGAAGTCATATGGAATTTACAACTGGCCCGCCAAGGGGAAGACGTGTTTTGCCCACACTACGGTCTTTAATACCAGTAAACTCATTTGATTCTCGTGTTATAGCCCAAGGCTATACATATTTACGGGTCGAGGAATCCAAATAACATTGTAACAACAAACGGATCATGTCGAATGAGTTAAGAGTTTTGCTTACAAAGTATGCGAAAACACATAATAGTGTATAGGAGTACAGAGTGTGCCCTGACAAAAGTTTAAGGTTTCAAGTTTTGAGTGTGAAATTATGTCTTTAACCATGCGTTAAACCTTGTATCTGACATTTTCTGACAATGACAAACGGGCATCGCAATTCAAGATAACGGCCGGTATAACTCTGAATCAAGATCTTAAAAACGCTAGAATACCACACACTCTCTATATTCGTTAACCAAACCCCTAAGTTTTGATAAATGGACAATTTAAGTAGTTGTAATATTATTTCTTCAAGTTGCCTATTAAAAGGTCATATCTAATGATTTGCCTTGTAAATATGCTTAACATCACGATGGCAGCTACAATGTATAACCTTACCCAAACTCTCAAAAACATCTGTAAATATGTTAATATTATCTTAGATATTTACGATAAAAAGTGTAAAAAAATAATTATCTTTAAAAAAAAAACGCGTGTTTTTTTGTTTTTTGAATATTTTGTTTAAAGATGTTTAAGATGGGGGTAAATGATATTTCAAAGCGATGTCAGTTTTATAGGTTTTAAAGATCCTGAAAGATGCCCATATTGCCACCATATTGAATTTTATGCAGAGTTAACAAAAGAGGAAAATCAGCTCATGACGTTTAACAGTTTTAGTCAAGAGTAGTGAAGACAAAAATAGTATGTCATGCATTTGTATTTAATTTCATCACAATTTTTATAAGTTCAAAGATCTTGCAATGGGCCCATTTTGGCTGCCATCGTGGATTTTTTTTTTAAGTATGTAAACTAAATAAAAAAGTGTTTCTATGCAAAGACATTATCTCACCATACTTTAATGTACACTTGTTTGCAGTCTTGGATTGCAGCCTAGGTATATAGCAATATATATTTTTAAGGTTTTGGAAGGGGCCCTTTGAAGCTGTGAGCATGTTGAAACAAAAATGCTAAGATAGATTTTCTATTAAGGGGAAAGAAATCAATTTTTGCACTTTAGTTTTACACTTTTCTGTAACTTTATGATGATAAAATAAAAACTTAAATATGTAACTGACAATCATAATGTTTTTTGGTTGTTTGAAGGTGGCCATATCATGAATTGTATGTTAGGAAAAAATAGCCAATAATGTGGCTTTTCCAATAGCCAGGCCGTATTATCTCTATTCTTTCTGTAATGCTTTTGGAAGCTATACCTAAATATATATTTATTATTTTTATATTACAGATACATGACAATATGTAGGTTTAAAGGTCTCAGAAGGGTGTTACCACATTGAATTGGAGCATTGTTAAAAATATATATATGGATTAATGGTCAAAGGCATAGAGGCCAAGCCAATACTCTAACAAAGAAGGACAGAAGAACACCAACTACCCACTTTCAAAGAACCCTTATGGGAGTGTGTCTTGAGCCTTTAATCTTACAAGGGTATTTTGGGACAATTGTCATCATAAATGTCCGAATACCTCTGGTATTTTGTGATTATTCCTGGTGTGGATGTTATTGCGTTGTGTGAAGATGACAAAATGGTCCTCACTGTTCTTACAGTGGGTGACAGGGCTTTTTAGCAATGCAGCCCCGAGCCTATATGGAACTCTTTGCCCATCTATGTTCGCCACTTAGATCCATCGTCCTTTTAAGAAAGTAGTGAATTCACCCATTTCCAAAGATTGAGATGTCCTTAAATTGACGACTCTGTGTTCTGTAGTTTTATTTTTATTGTGCTACTGTTTCTTATACTATATATTTATAGGATAATTAGTTTTACCTTTTACCTGTTACCTGTAATTTATTAACTCTTTATTATATCTATCAATATAGTGTTTTAGGCCAACAGATTCCTTTTCATTTGTTAAAAGCTTTTACCTTAATTCTTCTTGTGTTCAAAAAAATGGGTGCTTCAAATATGATCCAGCCAGAGATGGGTACAGCGTAATTCCTACTTCACTGACTTCCGCAAGCGGTCCTTGTTTGTGAATTGTCTCCAGCAGTTGGGCGGACCAAGAATGTTTCCATTGTCTGTGGTGCGGTTCCACAACCACAGGCAGTGTCCTGATCTACTTCCAGGTAGCTCCACTTCTGCAAGGAAACCTTAGATCGACCAATTCTGGTTCTCAATCTGTTGTGGCATCGCCATTCAGCCCATGATGAGTCAGCTCCGGGTGGGAGATGCTCACCAGGTTCAATACCAATAGATGTTACTTGGTTGATGGCAAGTCTTTCTTTCCACAATGCGACTCTCTTGAGCTCCTTAGAGACTCTTTCAAGAGGTTAGACTTTGCTTAAGAAACTCTCTTTGGATTTAAGGCGGTTGGCAGCAGGTATCTGTCGAGACATAGGGTGCTTCACATTAGATACTTGGCAGCTACGCTCTTGCATGTTCGCTACGCTACGACGAGCAATTCCTGCTAGGATTCCTGCTAGGGCAGAAGGCATTTAACGCTGAATCAAGCTTCTTGGCATGGGTTGATCTTTCCCATACATGGCAAGCATACTATGCACATGAGTAGCACAGGGCAAGTGCCGTCGATCTAAGGGTGTGTGGGCGAGCACCCCATCTTGTGCCAGTGAGTTTGTTCAAGATACTTTACGCTTCGTCTTCTCGATGTGGGTCTTATAAGAGAGATTTTTTAGTTGCTCAGTAGAGATGTTGTCAAGGCCTACTGCTTTTCCTTGGTCCAAGGTAACTCCTAGGTAGACAGGGCTATCACAGTGCTCAAGGGGTGTTCCAGACCAGGTAACTTTAAGCTGACATTTGGCTTCACGGTTGCGTAGATGGAAAGCACACACCTGTGTCTTAGATGGATTTGCATGTAGGTTGTTTTCCTCATAATAAGGAATGAATTCATCCAAAGCTTTTGGAGAGTCTCTCTTCAATAACTGTGAAGTCGGCATCTTGTGCGCTAATTCCAAGATCGTCTGCATAAAAAAACGACAGGTTCCTGCACTCCTAGGTTGGTCGTTGGTATAGATGTTGAACAGGAGAGGTGCAAGCACACTCCCTTGTGGTAGACCATTCTTGAGCCTACGCCATCGGCTCTTCTTCGCTCCTAGCTGAACAAAGAACATAGTGTTTGCCAGCAATTCTCGGATAAGCTCAGTCAATCGGATGCCCGTGGTAATTTACAGAATCTTATGGAGGTCGACGAACACAGCTCCGGTTACCATACCCTTCTTGAAACCATCCTCAATGTGTTGAGTTAGGTTGAGTACTTGGCTTGTTGTTGATTTGCCTGGCCGGAAACCTGCTTGTTCTGGTATGAGGTGTTCGTCTATCAGAGGTGCGATACGATTGAGCAGGAGGCATTATATCAAATGACGTTTGTATTGTATTGTATAACACATTTATTGATAATATAACCAAATATGCAACAGGTATGCCAATGGAGAGTTTAAAAAAAATCTTTGAGATGGCAATATGACCCTATCTTGAAATTGGAGCATGCTGACGAAGCAATATTATCAGATTGGACTTTATAATTGTCAAAGACCTATAGCTCAGATTATAATTTTATTATACTTTCTGGATGATGTAACTAAACATATTAAAGATATATGGTAATTTAATGCAACAGTCACACGGTCAAATACGTATGCTGCGGATTTTTTATATTTTTTATCCGCAGAAAATCATTTAAAAACTGCGCAGAAAAGTTAAATTAGCCATGAAATACGGATAATTGCGGATGAATTACGGATAAATACGGACATTTACGCCTAAATGAAAAACAATTGCGGCAGGTGACGTCTAATTTTTACGGATGCTGCGGATAGTTACGGATGACTTTCGTATGACTTACGGAGACTTGCAGAGACTTACGGACAGATACGGAGACTTACGGAGAGATACGGAGACTTACGGTAAGATGTGGTTACTTTCACGTCCGCATTCTCCGATTTTCATCAGCAGCGGACGCGACGCCATTTCAGTCGCATTTTGGATGCCAAGAGGACAAGTTCTGCTCTATTTTTCACTCATCCGTAAGGGACCGTAGGGACCGTAAATGCATTCATAGGTGTCCGCATCTCTCCTCCAAAATGGATCCGTAGGTGTTGACTGCGGAAGAAATACGGATAGTTTACGGAGAGTTACGTATATTACGGATAATTACGGGTGCATTGCGGATTTTTAACGGATTTTTTATCCGCGGGAAATTTAAAACATATTTTGAGATTTTCAAAATATTTCTGCGGATCATGGCGGATGCTGCGGATTCTGCGGATTAATTACGGATCCATTACGGATAGATACGGATTCTGCAGATTTTTTACGGACAAAAATCCGCAGCGTCCGCAAGATCCGTATATGACCGTGTGACTGTAGCATAAAAGTTTAAAAAATTTTTTTTAAGGTGGCCATATTGGCCACCATCTTAAATTTTGAGCTTGTTGGAAAAATGAAATTACCAGGTAATAGTTCCTACAGGCAAGTAAGAGACATATCAAGACTTCAATTTGTAAATTTATCGCATTTTTGCAGGCAAACTCTCTGTAAATACTACAGTGCTATAGTTGCCATTTTGAAATTTAAGATGGCTGCCATAACCAAGTGATCCAATGTTTCTATCAAAATATTTATTGAATTTCTATACCATGGAAACATGGATATAAACAGTGGAATCATAATAATAACAGATCATGCCTCTACCAGTCTCAGAAACCTGGATATGGGCAAAAACGACTTTATTTGGCGGCCATTTTGAAATTTAATATGGCCGCCAAAACCAAATGATATGGTGTTGTTATCAATGACCTTATTGGATTCCTTGACCCTTAAAACATGGGTATAGACACCAGAACCACGCTTCTACGAGTCTCAGAATCCGAGATATGAGCAAAAAATTGGCGGCCATTTTGAAATCCAAAATGGCCGCCATAGGGGAATTTAAAAAAATGCCAACATTGATTTTCTTATTTGGTGAACCATAAGCTTTCAGAAAATGTATAGTTTTCCTAATCTCCATAAAAAGCCAACAAAATTACATAAGGAACCTGACTACTACTTCTACTACTACTACCCATATTACTACTGCTGCTACTACGAATGTGATGCGATCAAGCAAAATGAGTCTGAAGTCGGTCAGATTCAATTTTTAATATTTCATGTAGCTGTATGCATTATTTAAAAGGCTACATTTTGCTGAAATCCCCATTGAAATTGACCAATTACTTCCAAACATATGATCAGTTGAAGGGTGGCCAAAACAATAGGAAACAAAACACATTTTCACATTTGTTTGGCTATATCTCAGAATCAATATTTGCGAGTTCCGATACTTAAGTGCAAAAACACTCCTTGATATTTGAAGATCTGAAATACAATGAGGGGAGAGAGAGGTTAAAAAATTTATTACTACTACTACTACTTCTACTACTACTACTACTACTACTACTACTCCTATACTACTACTACTACTTACTACTACTACTACTACTACTACTAACTACTACTACTACTACTACTACTTCTACTACTACTACTACTACTACTACTACTACTACTACTACTACTACTACTAATACACTACTACTACTACTACTACTACTTTGAATTAGTAAATGCAAATTCACCTTTACTTAGATAAACACAAAGTTTCACCCACATAACAAGTAACGACATGGCAACACTTAACTTGAGTGAAGTATCGGTGATCCAGTTGCATTTTCTAGTCGCTCGTAGCAAATCACGACACCTCCCTTGTTGTCTAACACTTCAAACCTATTTGCACGAAGCCCAGAAATAGCTTTAAGGCAAGAAGCCTAGGTCAATGGCCCAATTTCAACATTTTCTCTCCCGTCTAGTACGGCAAAAGATCATCAACGACACACCATCCATAAAAGGAACATTAGCAGCGTCGATTCAACATATTTGGAAATGTAAAATGTCTCAAGCCCAACTTTACTGAATCCTTCAACAGAATGGGAAAACAGCCCGTCAAAATTGGATAAACGACTAATGCAGTCTGCCTCTTGTAACATTGATGGAACTATTTAGTTGAACATTAAGTGACTTTTGTGTTATAATTTACTTGTTAAAATAATCAATGCGTTTTGATCACATAACTAGTTTTATTACAGAAGTTATACACCTAAAACACCATTTCAAAAGTATTAAAGACAAATTCAGAAGACCCATGGTAGATATGGGTGTGTTGGGCAAAACCAGAACGTCTGAGCATCCCGTCTGAGCATGACCTCATTGTGACCCCATACTAGGTATATTGGTACTTATTGTTGTATCAATGGACAGAGGAGGCCATAGCTCTCCTAACATGGCGGTTTATAACCACCCCCTCTTGTCTTACAAAAAGATGGAAAATGTTTGGAGCGTTCTGAGTGTCATGCAGATGTCAAGATTAGTCTATAAGCCAGTATCTGTAGGGCCTTATAATTCGTGTTTGTTGCACACACCTGGGTATTAACTTAACGTATCAATAAAAACGCAACAAAACTTCTTCCCAATTTTTGTGGTAATTGTGTAAAATTATTCCAAAATTAACTTGTGCCATCTTAACACTTAAGTGACCAAGGGGGGGGGGGGTTCCTAGGGACCCTCCAAATTTGTTTTCGCGCTAAAAAAAAAAAAAAAAAAAAGTTAGATGTAATTTTAACAACATGAGTCTTGGCCAATTCAAAACCTCTTGTTTTGTAAAACCTGTCTGATTTTCATTGTTTTTATATATATATATATATATATGTATGTTTATATTTCTCATTGTTTATATTACATGTGTGTGCATTCATCTTTCAGTTGTATTTTATCTTGTATATTGTAACTGCAGGGCCTCCTTGGAAACCAGTGCATTAGCATTGAAGGGGCTACCCTGCCTAAAGAAAGATTAAATAAAAATAAAAATAAAATAAAACCCCTTGGTCACTTAAGTGTTAAAGCCACAAATCCCCTCTTTCCAATGATATGTAATTTATTCATGAGCGGTCATGGATAACCGATTAATCATTGCTAAAAAAAAAAAAAAAAAAAAAAAATTAAAATCGGCCAAGCCGTTAATGAGTTAATTAGTGAGGGTCCCATGGACCCCCCCCCCCCTTGGGCACTAACGGAAGTCATTTGAGAATATTTTTAAAAATAAGAATAAGAAACCGAGAACCAAAGCAATTTTTTTGCTGATATAAGTTCACACATACATGTAAGTGAACAATTATTAGTAACATTAAAAATAATTAACCCTTTATGTGCTGAAACAAACAATTTCATCATACTGGTTTGCCAAACAGTTACTGTACAAACTCTTATGGGAAAATGACCGTGCATTTGAAAACACCTTAAAAAATACAGGATTCCCGAATAACTGCTGGTTCTGTGTTAAATATACGTAATTTGGGTCTTCTGATAGAAATCAACATAAAATAAGTTTTCAAACGTTTGAGTAAGCGCAAGGCTCATTTGAATTTTCCGTCGTTTTGCACAATTTTCCGTGTTTTGAAAAACAATGTTTTGCCCCTAATTTGAAATTTGCACCCACAATAACAAATTCTAACTTTTATTTTTTTTTTTTTTTTTTTAAACAATATGTTTTTCATGTGGTATAAATTTCGTGCAAAGAAGTCCCTCGGGAAAGTGTGGTTGCCTTGGGGGGTCCCATGGGAGTGAAAACCCTTGTGCACTTAAGTGTTAAAGCCACAAATCCCCTCTTTCCAATGGAAGGTAAGTTATTAATGAGCGGGCATGGATTAGCAGAGTAATCATGCTTTTGCACAATGGGACAAAGTCAGCTTGGGACCAAGTTTAAATACAAATCCCATTTAACTTGTATGACTGAAGTGAGAAGAGGGAAATTGAATTGGATTTGTGTTAGCATTACTACCGCCTATTAAGCATATCGTCGTGAAACGCAATATCAGAGATTCAAGCTGTACGGGCCTCTGACCCACAACTTATGGTACCACTTCTTTGTGACCGACCCTAGATGCAAAAACTTGTGCGCACGTTCTTCATTACTACTGCGATTATTCGATCAAATGGCGTTCGACATACATTATATCACCTTTTCTTGTACTTCCAAGAACTTGGTTCTATGCTATTGTGTGGCCAATGATGCGATAAGATTTATTATCGGAGAAGAGACTAAGACTCCCATTTCTGTTCGGTTCGATGACACCTGAGATCTCATATATACAGAAGCAATGGCAACTGGCAAACCGGTTACCGGTGTGGCAGGAGATATGGTCCTCCGGGCTAACAGTCCTGGAACAATGGGGAACATGGCAATCGATTTAGTTGACTCTTCACCTAACATTAGTTTAACGCTGTATTCCGTTGTGTCTATGGGCCGGATTGATTACCTGCCCCGGACAATGATGTACCAACCGGCATACTTTATACTTCTGGAAATTCTGATAAGGACCGCCAAAAAGCCGAACAGTTTCTTATGGTCAAACTTACGACCATGAAACCTCTTGAATGGACCTTTGAAGTGCATCTCGATTTCTATTTGAAGCTTCTTGCAACTTGCAATAATATTTTAGGCCTATGCTGGTTTAAATATGATACCATATTTAACCATAAAATTATATCTGTGTTAATGGTCATTTATGTAATTTTGCAACTTTCTATTGAAATTATAAAGGGTTCTTACCGGAGGAAACGTTTGTACAACCAATAACTTTTAGGCACTACTCCTTTAAATTCGGCCATTTGACTTTTTCTTACTATGGTGCAACACAGCCCTGAGGATTCCTTCACTGGTTTTAATTGAGGTGAGGTCGTGGATTGGTACCGGTCTCGGAAAATTATGGATCAACTCCAATAATTTTTCCCTGTACTTGGACCACGTCTGTTACAGTTTATAAGAGCTTGAGTGTAACCAGTGAACCGCTATTACTGTGAAAAGTCAAGGGTAGCGCTTGTTTTCTTAATATTGTAGGGAAAAACTAAAGGAGAAGTGAATTCCAGTTTCGCGACCGCAGTTCGGAAACCACCCACTGAGTTGCTACGGAAAATGTGACTACATCACTTCGCACCGTGAAGGATGAGAAGAAAGAAAGCGAAAGCGGAAATCACCTTCTACTAAGAGACGAGACAAAGCAGTGTAAGGGAAGACATCTTGCAATAGGGGGGGGGGGAAAGCGACAGATTGTTAGCCCAACCGTACGAAAACTCAGACAGTCACCTGGCGCAACAGAGAAAACAACGCACACACTACAGGATACAAAGGAAAGAGCTGGGTTGTAAAGAACTACACTACTCCATAGGACGAGACACATCTCTATCCTCTCCTGGGAAATTAGTTGGGCAGGACAAGTAGAGACACCGAAATGACGTAGGGCCCTACTTGATCATCGTGCCCGGGGGAAAAGGGTTAAAATGCTGGCGACTTTTTGATGACAAAATTAAAGAAACATAAGAAAGACACACTAAAACTAAACATATCCAGAAGAAGAAAATAAAAAAAAATTTCTGTTATAAAATCTTGATAAAATAGTATTTAACAAAACAGAAGCAAGAAGAAATAACGAAAATGAACACAAAAAACCAAAAACCGTCTAAACTCTCGCACAAACTCTAGTCTATCCTTTATACCTTGCCCCTTCTCCTTATGTCGGCAACCCCCCCCACCCCCAACCCCACCCACACACCAACCACCCCCACACCCCCCCCCACCCACTCTTCAGATTTTTCTTTCCGTCTGTTTGTTAAAAAAAAGGGTTACCCGGCGAGCGCAGCAAGCCCATTATAATTTTAAATTGTTTGTGATTTTACTAAATTTTTTTACCTTTCAGTAGAAAATATGTACGAAAGTCAATCGAGAGGGGCAGATCCAGTGCACTCTCAAGCGAGGGAGACCAAATGAAACTGCTAATTAGCGGCGCCGAAGCGCGGAACCCTGCCAAATGATCGCTTTCAAAAACCACATTTTTCATTAAAATTGATAGATAGAAACAATTGAAAATGACAGACACAATATGAAAATTTTAAGTTTTTCACCTGATACTTAAGGTCTGAAAAACGGTATTAAAAAGAACAGATTATAGTTGATGGTTAAGTTTGTTGAAATAACTACATGTAAAGTGTTCACGGAGGTTTCATGCGTATTAAGCTGCGCCTTGGGTGGGGTACGGCAGGGGTGTCCTCCGCACGCAAAAAGAGCGGAACCCTGCAATGTGACTTTCCAAGGCACATTTTTTCTTATGCAAAATTTGATAGAAACAATTGGAACTACGTGGTTCACTTTATAATTTTCAAGATATGATCAACAGTCTAAAATCTAGTTGTGGTTTAGGTTTTGTTTGAATATAAAAATGTTATCAAGAGCCCTGCATATCAACGGGCCAGGGGGTTGATGGGGGCCCCTCACGCGCTTCGCGCGGAACCCCCGGCAATAATCACTTTCCAAAACACATTGTCTTATGCAAATGATAGACCAATTTGAAACCAGTAAAAGTGGCTCAATTTATAATGCTTCTAGATATTGATCACGATCTTAAAATGCCGTTCAATTGATAGCCGTTTGGAAGATTGTTACGATGTTGTGTAAGCGCTTTCCAGCTATTTAAAACTGAGGAATATGGCCACCGATTTAAGTGTTTTGTAATAAAAAAATGTCAGAAAAAAATTAATATCTTACCGACAATTTAGATCCATTAGAAAAAATATTTTCAAGAAGATATGCTCCTTTCTCAGGGTGTAGCACGTAAACTTGTTCATAGATAATCTGACCTGAACTCGATATGTTCAGTGAACTATCTATAGGCCTTGTTCATATGGTCATTTTTCTGACATTTTTTACACTAACATAATCTGAAAAAATGAAAGAAATTGCTTAAAAAGGAAGCAGATAAGAATGGTTTTGTACACTTTACCATTTTCTTCCCTTCCAATGGAAGTTCACACGTAAACCATTTTGTGAATTGGCGTACCGGGCAGTCGATCCAGAGGGAGGCAAAATCAAAGTCGTCCCGCCAGAGGGGGCCAAATTCGTAAGTCGTCCCGGTGATACGCCTCCAATATGAACTTATTTTATTTTATTTCTGTCTATTATTAGGCTTTTCACACTGAGCCGGTGATTCGATCGAATTTGCGATCGACGCCGTTCGTTTTTTTGAAGACCAGGGGGCCGATTTCACTAAAGTCTAAAATCCATCGACAAATGGCGATTTATTTTTTTTTTGTCCCTCCAAAGGCCGGAATGATCGCAACTTTGCGATCGATTACGTAAACGATTTCACTAAAAATTGAGATGAATTTGTGCATCCCAAATCGTGAATTAGCGAGGAATTATTGGGTGTGGACAGAGCATCCGCCAAATGGTCAAATCCATCGCAAAAGCTGTATTAAATTTACGATCGTTGTAACTCACATGACATCATTTCGCGCCAAATTGTGTTTTATTTTGATTGCAAACTTCGATGCATCGTATCACGTCAAATTTCGGGGGCTAATTATTGTTTTTTGCATTTATTATGGCAGCTCAAATACTTTTTTTGTGCCATGCAACATGCCTGCAGAGGGCGCGTGTATTCAGAGATCGCCTAAATCCCTTAGATTCGTACAGTGATTAAAAGGATGCACAAATATTATCGCTTTACTCGCGGAAGGTAATTATGCATGTTATGGACTTGCTGACACCTGTTGGCAAACAAAACCCAATTAGGAGCAACGCAATAGACCCTAGGGTGCAAGTTTTTTGTCGCCTCTGAGATACTTTGGCTAATGGGGATTTCTCAGTAGAACATGTGCCAACCAGGAGGTGAGTGAATCAGTGTTGTCGGATCATTAAAAGGGTAGGCCGCTGATTGTCAGCTTTCATCCAAAATATAGTATATAGGCTATATTTTACAGTCGGGCAGCTATTGTCATAATAGATACATCGTAAAAGTGATGCATTTGGAAGCTGGGTGGCTTGGGTAGGCTACTCAGATTAGGCAAGGCGCGTCTATGTGGTACCATGTTGCAATGTGATCATTATTCATGTCATGTAAAGCACCCCTGGAGCTCACGAGCTCTCAGTATTAGCGCCACCATTTATATTTAAAAGTCATGCCAAGGGGGGGGGGGTATTGGGCGGGGGTAGGACATGCCAAAACCTAACAGCAAATTCAAAACCGGGCATCAAACTTCCGGGTGCTAGTCTGTTTCAAGGACTTAACGGTAGGAGGGGGGGCGCATTGCGCATATCGAACGGGTTACACACAGACTTGACTAAAAGGACTAGGCTGGCACGGAATATTTAAATCTAATGACTGTTATTTGAAATATTTAACACTATTTTGCAGCGGGTGTTAATCCACTAACCCACACGGATTTTGAAGTCCATATTGTTTCTTATTTATCACGATATTTACTAGATCTTTGAATAAAGTTTTAAGAGATGATTTTTTAATGTCACTGAGACCAAGACTGCCAAGGAACCCAAAGCCACGTAGCAGTTCCCCAAAGGTACCGTGTGGAATCCCCAATGCCAAAATCGAGCGGATCGTGTCTTACCCCCCTGCCAATGCCGAGCTCTTATACCTGCAATGCCAGGGCCAATGCATTGGGGATAGAACATGCCAACTTTACGCAAACAGGATATTGGGACTCAATTATGTTTTCATTACATTACTCATGAATTACTAAGGATCTTTTGAACGAATGTTTAAAAGACACTATAGTGATTTGAAAACTATTTGAAATTTGCAAGAAATAGCTTCAAAGTGAAGGATAAGCTGTAGAATTTTCTCATAAGTTACCTTGTCCAGCTGTAGGAATGGACAGCAAAGGAAGAAAAACGGCCAGTGTGTCCAAGATACCATTCTCATTAAATTCGGTTGTAGTAAGTGTCCGTATCGACAGTAATGACTAAAATCTCCGATTTGTACTTATTAGATTGCTTTGGTCTTTCATTTGCAGGGTATGTTAGGATACCTGTACTTGTTGCATACATGCAAAAATCAGATTTTTGATGATTTTCGATTTGCGTGATTTAGCAATCACTGATATGTCTTTAAAAAGGCGATTCTTGCAATGTCACTGGGACCGATGCTGCCGTAGAAAAAACGTAGAAAAATACAGTAAAATTTCATAAATGAATTTTGGAAATCACCAAGGCCACATTCGAGGCAATCATGTCCGATCCCCTGCTATGCACTGGATCATAGCAAGTTTAAATTATGCCGCGTTATTAACTATCCCTCGGTCACAAGCGGAAGCCTTTTAGCCACATTATTAATATCTATAGAACTAATATAAAAAATTATAGGCCTATATTTATGGTTTATACCAGTATTAATAGGCTCGTATTCGGCCTACTTTCGGGGAGCTAAGCTGTTAGTACCTCTGAGCACTGATAGGCCTAGTGATGTATCATTTATGATACACCTACGGGTTTTCATAGATTTTGAAAATTCTGCAAAATAGTCGATGTAACCTCTAGAGATGTATTTTTTCAGGCCCCTCTTAAAGTCGAGAAAAAAGAAATTAAAAATTATAAAAATAGAAATAGAACAAAAGAATAAATAATAATATAGGGCCCGGGGACTATACCTACGTCCAGTAGTGGAAATGTGACTATCATTGGATCTTTTAAAAGAATAGTCCTTTTTACACCTACAGGGTGAATAACATGATAAAAATGTAGAAGTTCTTTAAAACGAATGGTCGAAAGTTACGTTATTTTGGTTAAGTGGTTTATAAGCGATTGATATTTAAATTGGTTTAAAAGCTTGATGATTGTTTAGATATCTGATAGTTGTGTTTTTGGGACTGAGGTTTTTATGCATTATGAATTCATAGTAGGCTAAGGTAAGAGAAGATACCAGTAGCTTCCAACAATGCATTGTCCTTCCATTGGCAGTTTTGACAAGTGGTCATGTGAATCGTAGAGAGAAACACTCTTAAAATGAAAGTTTGTGATTCCAGTACGTCAATTTAGCCATGTTTCAGCACTAACGATTCACATCAGTACTGTTACAAGAACCTCCATTGGAAGCAATGCATTGTGGAGAGCTACTGAATCTTCTTTGGCTAAGGTGACTTAAACGAACTTTGATCGAATCATCAGTGATTTTAAGGATTGATTGTCAACAACTGATTTAAGTGCATGGCTGATTTTGATTGATTGAACCAGTGGATCAAATTAATTTAAAGTGCAACGAGATATTTCAAGTCGGTCTATATTTTTCTGTGATATGTAGTGATTCATATTAGATTAGACACATAAGAGCTAACTCTATC
This sequence comes from Ophioderma brevispina, assembly GCA_023653785.1. Classification (NCBI taxonomy): domain Eukaryota; kingdom Metazoa; phylum Echinodermata; class Ophiuroidea; order Amphilepidida; family Ophiodermatidae; genus Ophioderma; species Ophioderma brevispina. The sequence goes on from JAMKCH010007089.1 coordinate 88,153, forward strand.
AAGCTCATCAGGGGAGACTTGTTTAGAAACTTACACGCGAAATGAGTCGAAAAGGACAGAGCCCTTTCGAAGCGTAGAGTGTACAAATGCTCATTCAACATGGTACCATAGGCATTGTGCTATAATTTGTCCGTTACGACAGAAAATACAAAATTTGTGCAAAATTTCTTATGCAGACCGACCGAATTTGCACGTAAGATTGGAAACACATGGATACTAATGTTAACAGTTCAGTTGAATATGTAAATATCAAGTTTTTGAGTAAGGGAAGCGGGGGGGACGAGGTGTGTGGATCACGAAAATGCCCCCTGTAATTGGTGCTGAGAAATATCATATTCAGCCCACACCAAACCAAACAGTACATACTTAAAAGAAAAGGCCTGCTAACATGTGGTTTTAATTTTCCTGGTGAGATGATGAAATGATTTAGATTGTGTAAAAACTGAAAAAGATGGGAGTGCCCCTTTAGTCCCAATAATTGGGACTTCACATTACGTTTCTTTAACAGTTTGCCTTTAACAGTCTATAGGTGAAGTCCCAAAACACTATGTGTAACAGCTAGGACTTTTTTGGGCAGCCTCCAAATTTCGACCACTGATAGAATTTTCACCTCCATTTCATACATCTTACCTGATCCACTTCAAAATCTTTAGCAGTGCTTTCGCTAAACACTCTACCACCTTTAGCACTTGAAATGCTTTCGGTAAGCATCTGGCATACAAAACACGGGATCTAGTCACCGGTCAAAAATCTTACTGTATTGAAATTTCTGAAACAATTTCACTTCCTAAAAAGAGTTGACGAAAATATTTACGACTATCCTGTTGTGCTAACACTAAGGAATTACTTTCCAAGGTGGAATCGGTCAATATTCATTCGTGAAAATTATTGAAGAATGTGAGACAAAATTTGTCATATCAGTTACACACAATTTTGGCATGACTCCTCCTTTGATTAAGTAATGGACAATATTATGTACATCTGGAGTCATGCCTGCAGCATGATAGGAGGCCCCCACCCAGCGTCGATTTAGCACGTGCACGCTATGCATATTTCTGGCGAATGTAACTTTCCACTATGCATTAGCGATAGCATGATTAGGTTCTTTTTAGTAGTTTGATGAAACAAGTTTTGGCATAACATCATGGGGCTTAAAACCTGCATAACATGACTATCTAAAAATAAATAAGGGCCACAAGAATGAATAAGTTTTAGATTTGCTCCGGACATTTCAAAAGGGAATTGAGGCTTTATTTCATTATGCCATTTCCATTATGACATTTTTATTGGTTGACTTGCGAGTTCACGGGTTTCCAGCCGAGACTGACAGATCAATCGCCATTAAAGAAATGTGTCATGTTCAAGACTGCATGCATGTAGTCTATGTTATTGTGTAAATGACCCTTTCCAGCGTTTTGGGATGATTAACACTGATTTTTTGTTGCTGAAGAGCATTTTTTATTCAAAATAATGCATTTTTAGAAATATGAAAAATTTTTCGGCGCGGCCAGGTTTGGAGAATGAGGGGGTGGGGCGGACGCAAATCTAAAACTTTCATTCCCATGGGCATTAATGATCACACCTGTATTATAAATTGTTTTCTTGCCTAAAGACATACCATTTTTCAATTATTGGGTCATATTTCAAAAATTTTCGACCATCCCTATCCCCAATTCAAAACCATTCATGACGGCATGCCATGGCCCAGGGTAGTACGTACAATTCATTTCATACATAAATGCAGCTGGCTAGGCTACAGCAGTGGCGGAATTTATCGTCAAAAAGCAACGCAATGTCCCGCTTTAGTGCGATTAGGGGGTTGTCTGAGCCTGAGGGGCCCCGAAGAAATATTTTTTGAGGGGGGGCCTGTCAGCAGCTCTGACTGGGCCCACATGCTGACGCTTAATTTCCTTAAATCCAGTCATGCTACACACGCTTTTTGTTTATACTAGCATCTAAAAAATCTAAACTTGTGAAAAATGTAACAGACCAAACATAGTCGCCAACCCTGGCACCATTCTAAGAAGCAAGATGAACTCATTCTAGCATGCTAGGCCTAGAGGCCTGGTCAATGCCTGGCCAGATGTGGATGCCCGGCCTTTGAGGCTTGATGGTCGCTCGGTAATGACTAATGGTAAATTGGTAACACTAACTGCTAATGTAAGAAACACAACCGTTGCAAATGGCTCTAGAGACTAGTAACAGACTGAATGCCATGTTGCTGTTCAAATCCATTGTTGCTCCCTCCGCATCAACGTCTTGAGTAGCTCTGTGTTTAATTCGAAAAAAAAAATCTACCGCTCACAGCACTGGGACTGGGTGCCGCATGAGCGAGCATGAATCAATGATGAGTGATGGCATGACCGGGCCCGGCATTGTTGATCGTACCCTAAAACCCTAACATGATATCGACACATTAAAGACGGACACTGGGACAGCCTTATTCTAGCTTCAACATGACATCACACAACTACATGTTCTTCATATCAACTAGTGTCCTTTACTTTTTTTTTCATTGTTTCCCTCTACAGCTTGCGACCTCTCCCTTCTCGCTGGGCGCAAACACTTGATGTTTGAGCCACAGTGCTAAAAATAACTCCGATTACATCATAACTTTGGCTAAACTTTGCGATGGGCTCGTTCCAATATTAAATTTACTTTTTGTCGTCGCTAATTTGGAGACATGGCCTTATTGAATGCAAAATTGAACGCAAACAATTTTAGCGATGATCTAGTCGAGGATTTTTAGTTGGCGAGTATTTAGCGACGAACGCTAAATTCTTGTTAGTGAAATCGGCCCCTGTGCAGGCGTTTTCTGAATACTATATGTGAGACGCGCATGCCCATAGGTCGTAGTTTCGATGTAAAAGTTTTCCAAAAGAAAGGATTTAATGAGGTGCTGCTCTCACGAATACTTCTTTTTGAGCATTTACGGCAGTTGTTGTAATTGATTTTCAATTGCTAAGGGTACATGGCACATCTTTTAAATGATATGACTTGTCACCCTGGTTTGTTTCCGCACAAATTGTGAGTTTTCCGTTCATGAAAGTGAACGGACTGAGTAAGGAAATTCAACATGGCGGAAGATCGTGCGTAAGTGCCATTTTATTGGATATTGGTGTGGCGTTTATTTTGACGAAAGCACACAAGCGAGAATGTGTCAAGTTTGCGAGTATTATAATGAATTTGGTGGTTGATTTGAAGTCTACAGAGAACTGACGGATCGCAAAGTCATCGACACACCGGGCTCAGTGTGAAAAGCCTTATATTTAAGCTGGGTAGATCATTCAGTGTTCAGCCACTGCTTTCCAATGATGGCCATGATTCCAGGACGGCTTGGGACGTCAGGGGGTTTTCACCCTACTCTTTAGTCTGAACTGGGCGGGGCGATTTCTATACAGCGTGATTCTCCATGTATTGGGACCGACGGCTTTAACGTCCCCATCCGAATGACTAGGTATTCTCATGGTTCGTTTGCCCGCCAACTCCAATGAACCACGGGGAGAGCGGAATTCCAGTTTTTAATAATCAATACTTTGGGTACAAGTGTTTTAAATTCATAATCATAATTAATAATAAGCACTGATTATCACTGAATTCACTGAATCTGATTTTGGCAATTTACTCTTGTGAAGCAGTTTCAGAAAGTGACGATAGGGAATCACATCGAAAAACAAACAAAACGGCGAATCTAATTTTCCTCTGTTTGTCTGGTCTATTCACAGTAATTTTTTCAACAACCTCATTCTTACTGTGTTGGTAAATATGACTATTAAAGTCAATGGGTCAACTATTCATTTCCTGATTGAGTATATACGTGAAAGCAACCACTCCACTCCCATATTGAATGGAACTTCAAGCATTCAGGTAAAAAATAACAACATGGCAAAAGGTAAAAAGTCCGGAGTGTTTTCACAAAATATTTTACGAAAATTCCAACCTATATTGATTAATTATTTTCTAAAATGTCTTTTCATATTTATTGCAGGCATAAAAAAGAAAAACTGATGATTCGTCGTCAGTGGGGTGTCGGCCTTAGCGGGTGGGCCGCGAATTTTCAGTTTTGAACCATTAAATTCCAGGTCGGAGCAATAGACAATCACGCAAATTGGCGTAAGCCTTATTGTTTGTTTGAGAAGTAATAATTTTTTCTGTATATAGTACGACCTGCTCTAAATTCGACGGGCGTTGGTGGTCTGTTTTTGGTGGCACGTGGCTGGCCGTTTCAATGAAAAGTACAAAATTGGTCGAGGGCATCACAAAACTTGTCATTTCTTCTTTCTCAAACCAAATAGGCCCTGAACTGAAATCAGGTCTATCCCTCTAGTTCCGCGCGTAGCGCGGAAATTTTGGAAATTCATGGGTTACAACGTCTAAAGTCAATGTCCGTCCCCGGATCTCCATTTTTTTTTTTGGTAAAAAGGCGGGTTGATTAGGCCTTATACAACAAATGCATGATGGGGGGGGGGGACATTTGATATTGTGTCCCCCATCCCCAAAAACGTTGGGGGGGGGGCGAGGGGAACATTCCGGATTGACGCCATGGGAGTGACCAGGACAATGTGCCAGCTCAGGCGTATGTTCCGGGACGCGTTTACAGAGGTGGAAAAGGAAATGGATATAGAACCACTCCCTCCGCTCGAGAAGAGACCGGTAGTACTTGTGATAACGGAAATATCCGATCACAGTGAGTCATCGCATATGGTTAGTGATCAGGATGATAGTGATCATGATGATCGCCAATTTATTACAAACCGTACTTGAAGAACGCCACAAAGATCGGCACTTTTGCTCCCAAGTAGCCGATCCCGACTTACCTAAGCTGTGCATGCGGTGTTTGGTGCTCACTGCCGTTTTCGAGAGTCTACAATGTAAGAGTACCACATGAACGTCTGTGGAAGCCCTTCAAAATAGTCGACTAATGCAACGTTAGACTTTGTCTCCCCATATTGCACCATTATTTTAACGTATCTACTTTTGGCGCAATAACCTAATAAGTTGAAGGCGCCACTCGACATAACCAACCAACCAACAAACCAACACCGCCCTGATGATCTTATATAAATACATACACCAGGGTCAGAGGGTCGTGAGCGAAAGTTCGTATAACAATCGCAGATGAGCCAGTGCCCTGGTACAACCCATACATTGCTCGATTTGTTGTCGCACAGGCAGATGGAGGAGGAGGAGGAGCGATCACTTATTTCTACGATTTTCACAAACATTTTCATGAAGATCCACGCCAAAGGCAGATGGTTCAGAGCGTCGAAGCCTTATCCCATATATAATGCTAATCTTAGTTTTCTTAATTGCCTCAAAGTTGCATTTAAAACACAGTTAGGGGAACCCCTTAAATAGCCACATACAATCACGATTGCACATCGTTTGTAGACAAATATGTTTGCCCTGGATGAATATAACTTAAGACCCATCGGTAGCATAGCACAAATACACCGTCTCAGGCGTGCCTCGTCCTGAGTTTTACAATAAGGAAAAACCGTATAAGTTAATTATCCCTAAAATATTTTTTTTAATTCTTGGCCCCAGAGACTTCATATTTGGATATGTTTGACACTTGTGACGCACCTCGCAACTAGACGATTGCAAAACAGAAAAACCCCAGGTTCAGCTCATTTGCATAATTCACGGATTTGGATTTTTTTTTACGTGTTTTTTTATCCCGGGGTGCTCCTGCACTCAATTACACAGCATAGGGTAAAATAATATTGTATTATGGGGGGGGGGGGGGTGGGCACAAGGGGATTATTTTATTTTTTGGGGGGAGGATTTTTTTGAGGGACGGTCAAAATATCAAAAAATTCGATTATTACTAAATGGTGGCCAAATCACGAATTTTATTTTCCAACCATTCTTCATATTTCAGCAAGGGGGTAGGGGAAAAATGGTGGCCAAAGGCCTCCCATGCCCCCTGGCGCGCCACTGGGTATTACACGAATTTCATATTAAGGTTCCAATACGTTGGCAGCTCCCGATTCTTTGCCCTCGTGGCATGAATGCTGGGAAGATTCCGAGCTGCCCTGTATTAGTTTTCAGGGTACCGGTTCAAATTTTCAGCATGTTAAGTGGGCTCTAATTATTTTCCCGCTGCAAAGGATTCTAGCTAATTGTTAGGCTAAGTAATATTTTTTATTCATTGTTAGAGAGGCTCTTGATGAGATGCGCAGTGCGCTTGCCTTAGAAAATTGTCGACGACTTTATATTACCCGGAATCCATTGCCGTGTGCGGTAAATAGTTTCCAGCGGTTCAAACATAATCCACGTTTGGTAAACTGCACTGGGGAGATGCCCACGTGTTGTAAAATTGCCCCCAAAACGTGTAAGTCCTTTGTGGCATCTGCACACTTCAAGTACTCATCACATTTGAACTGAATTTGCTTCACCTGTATATTATGGGAGTGTTTGCGAATGTGAGAAAGAGAAGAGAGAAATGAATAATAGATGAAAGGAAGTGAGATCCAAAAATGAGAGAATATCGACGAACTGTATCTATTAACGCGATTGTACTCTTAAGTTCCCCTGCCTTTTTGTGCAATTGACCTAGGGTGGACATACAGAACCATCATTGAGCCACTTAAGCCTGCTTGGTCGTAATAAGGCGGGATGAGAAAATCATCAATCCTAGACGGAATAAAGCATCAGTCCCATTATGAATTGAGAATACTAGGTATTCCTTATTACAACCGAACATATTGAGTTTTTGCCTAGGCCTTTGGCATACACTACATGGGAGAGGTTCATACCTTTAGCTATATGCACAAAACCAAGGAAAGAAGTATTTGGTTAAATCGCTCATTGTACTGAAAAACAAACTCAGTGATGCTAAATGTGATGCTGAATGATTCTAAATGTGACTTTTTTTACTGAAAGATTTCATTGTGGTAGTACTAAGGACATTTTAGAACACTTAAAAGGTCTTTTGAATTGCCTGATCTTGCCAATGATTTCCTTACTTTCTTTGTTGAAAATGTTGAAAGGATTAGGTACTATGTGCTTGTCAGTGCTGGAGTTATTTGCCAAATGTCCCAACAAGACCTGCACTATGGCACTCTTCCCTCTTAACTCAGCAATTAGAACGACCTTGAAATTTTATTCCCAGGATCTTATAAAACTTTGTAATCAGGCATAATGTCCTCACACCTTTTATTTGAGGTAAATAGGACATTCCGTTCAAATTTTAGGCTCGATTTAAGCAAGCAAGTCTCGCACGTTTGATGCATTTTGTATTCATTTGTATGTAAAAAGTGCCCACCCTGTAATTTTTAAGCAAATATATTTTTTTTATTATTATTATCACACATTACAAGCTTTTCAAAATTAATTTATTAAAACATTCAATAGATTTATTATGCATCAAACCAACTCGAAATTTTCAGCTCGGCAGCATTTCTTTTGTATTTCTTTATTATCACTCACCCAGTGATATTTAAGACGATTATTTTCAAAAAATAATTTAACCTATTAGATCATCCCCTATTTGCACCAAAATGCACTCAAAAATGTAATAATTTATATTTTAAAATAAATGAACAATTCTTTCTAAGTTTTGGGCCGAATTAATAATTTATGAAACGGGGAACGAACGTAACTAAAAATGATAGGTCGTATCAACATGAAATTTGGCACAGATATTAAGCATTCGAAGGGCTGTGAAACCATGAAACTGGATTTTTAAATTAGGGCTTCAATTTTGAATCATGACATAAAGTTTCTTAGTTGGTTAGCTCCTGGTTGCCATGGCAACCATACCAAAAATCCGGCTTCATGGTTTTCTGCGCACTATACCTATTACACATGTACCTTCTCCCCAAGTCAAGTATGGTGTAAATGCAAGTTACCGGTAAGCAGTTACGTTTCTTCCCGTGTTTAGCAAATCAGAGGCCCTGTTCAGTTACCATGGCAACAAGATCAAAATAATTCCCATTTTTCAAAACTTTTCAACATGGGCTACAGTATGATATACGACATGCATAAGTAATATATTGGTAAAAAGTCAAGAAAATTGCAGTCGAAGGTCGGGGTAAAAAACCTAGACCCCCCCCCCCCCCCCCCTTAAGAGCTATAGCATTAGGCCAGTTGCAAATTGATTGTTAATGCCACATCACGTCAGGTAATACAGCATGTTGGCGACCATGATCTTTTTTCATTCTGCATACAAGGCTTACCATTCCACTGAGACTGTCCGTCTCCATGTTAGAAACACCCTTCAAGCCTTAAATGATAATAAGGCTGTGCTGCTTGTGCTGTTTGATTTGATTGCTGCCTTTGATACTATTCACCAATTTGGTTAAAAGGCTTGGATCCAGTAATCATGGGCACTACCTTGGCTTGGTTTAGATCATATCTTACTGATCGTAGTACCTGAATGATGATTAAAAATTAAGTGACCAAGTAACATGTGAAACTAATCTGTCCCTCAGGGCTGCATTGTAGGCCAGCAAAGTTTCGTATTGTATACCCGTCTAGTCGGTGACATTATTATAATCAGAATAATTATCATTATCGTTAACTTTCACTCTAACGCTGAGGATGCTCCCCTTTTCTGCGAGTTTGATCCAAAGATTCCAGGTAATTGTGAGCGTGCTCTTCGATAACTTTCAAGCTGTATATATGACATAGGCACATGGATGTATAAAACATGCTTCAGACGAATCAAGAATAGACAGAATCTGGCATGATATTGCCATGCCACGCCCTGTGTTTTGAAAAATCATTTAAAGTTAGATCTTGGCGTCACCTTTGAAGCTCGCGACCACGCTGAACGACCTCTGGTCTTGCCCGGCATTGACTATGCCAACTCGTCACTATACGGCACCAATGAAATAGATCTCAAAAGGCTCTAGCGATTGCCAAATAAAGTTGCTCGTTTATGGCGTGCGGTCGTTACCAGAGTTCGTCACAACCTGTGATCACTCTCCACTCTCTCCACTGATTGCCTGTTAATGAACTATTGAAATACAACTCTTCTTTTAGTGTATTGTGTCTGTGGCTTTTTTAGCAACAACAAAACAAACAAACATTTCCATAAATGAATGTACCTGAGCCATATTGGCAAATATCGAAACTACGAACGCTGTCCAAATAAAAATTTGTGAGACAGGTATCTTTTATATAGATGATTATAATTAGCAGTTTTTTTCTTTTATTTCTCTCAAATGTTACCGTTTCTTTCAAAATTAATCCTCTTTTTCACCCAAAATTAGTATTTTACATGCATACGGTCACAATCTTTATGTATTTTTATACCCATAATGTACATTTTCAGAAATAACAATCAATATAGAATTTCATAAGTTTGCCTTGATATCTGATTAAATTTTCCATGTGAATGAGGATTGATTCCCTAAAGAAGATCAAGGATCTGTCCTTGGAGACAATTGCTGATATCATTTACTCAAACACTTGTATCACTATCTAGATAGTGATACTATTGTAAAAGATCAACTTAACAGCTAAGTGATCAGATTTCCTTAAAAATAAAGGCAATGGTTTCCTAGGGTAAATATATGCTTCACACATTTTTGGATTAGGAGAAAGTGTTTTCTGGTGTCGAAAACATAATGTTATTAAACATGAACATTATTTATTAAACAAGTATGGTTGCTGATTATACGGCCATTTGGGCAGACAAGACGCAGGTATACTTGTATGACCTTTCTTTCATTAAAGTTAGCGAAAGTTCGAAGGGTAGCGACATTAGACACAAAAGTCATGACGAAATAGAGCAATATATAAGAAATGGTACAATGCACAAGTACTCAGCAGTGAGCACAGCAAACAACTTCAATCTTTATACCTGTCATAAACACCTGACCTTTTCAAAACATGCTGCAGATATAAATCGAGGGAAAAAAAAATGTTGCCTTTACACCCCTGTGTTTTGAAAAATCTGCCTTAATACTTTAGAGATTGCGGTTGATACCCTGTGTTTGTGAAAATAACCGTTGGGTTTGTCTGATTCCGCCATGAGTTTGTCCTACTTGATTTGTGATGTCCTGTAAGAGTGTATTATCACATTTGTCCTGTGGCATAATTGGCGTATTTTAGACATGGGACATGTGCTCTATGCTTTTTTGTTTTATTGTTCCGGGGAGGGGGGGGGGCTAGGGGTAAACCAAGTGCCATTCATACGAAGGATTATTACAATCCTTAATCATATAACCGTCCAACCGCCAAGTACACAATGGATCGAAGATATCAACAATCGGTCGGAAGCGGTGGAGAAAAACACTTTAGCTTCATTTTCCTCTGGGAGTGCAGGGCCATTCTTTGAATCTCGCAGTTACAAAAAAAAGAAAAGATCCCAGGTGTTACACCTCTGTTATTACACTGAGTCATTTTTCTCAAGTGACTAAGTACAAAAATTTATCGGCCATTCACATAAGTAAATCTTGAACTTTCTATCGTGCGTGTTCAATAAATTTTGGCGTATTTTTTTATCATTTGTTCATAAAGAAGAAAAAACGACCAATCAGAAATAAAATTGCTTGGCAACTTTGATCTAACTACTGTGTGCCGAACCAAATTACGTATCCACGCCTTGCTTCCACAGCACACACTTTTTGTAAATCATTTTGCTGTTTATGGACATTTTACATATATTTAGAATAAATTATTTCTTTTTGTGAGGGCAGTAACTACGACATATATTTGCCATATGTTTGTACGCACTGGCGCGCATTCGCTCTATGATAAAATTGCTTCTTTACCTCGCATAGGGGTTTATTTTTTCTGACTATATATTCAATTGTTTTCCCATGCATATGAACATAAATAAGCTAAGTATAATATTTCTAGCAACAGAGTTTGCTAATTTTTAGTTAAAAAAAAACGTTTATTTTTTTTATTTTTTTTAGTAAAATTAAAAAATAGAGTTTCAAAAACATTATTCCCGGTGAGAAAATCCGTCCGAAACCATCTTGACCCCGCATTTAAATATTATCTTGATCACTTCCCGCGTTTGTCCAGAGAAACTTACATCAGCACCTCTATTATAAGGAGGGGGGGGGGGACGTTTAACCGTTAGTTTATTGTGAAAGAGCCGTGGGTGGGATCCAGCTCCAAATTTTCACAAACTGGTGTAATATACACTGCCCCGCTTTCCGCCTGATTGTTGACTATCGTTTACTCCATTATTTGCTGATTCTATGTTTATCAATTTGGTCAATGCAATGGGGACCACCGATTGTTATTCAGTCAGGGTCCGTACGCAGGATTTATTTTGGGGGGTGCGGCCTCTCTTCGACAAAAGTGGACTTCTTTAGAAAAACAAAATGGACTTTTTTTTGTAACGTGGACCTAATCCCCCTTTTTGGAACATTTCTCACTAACAAGTGGAGGTCTATTCAAATTAGCGTCTAATTGTTTAAATTTTTTCTCAAAACAGTCCGCAAAAAGTGATGTTTGGGAACCCCCCCCCAGGTGTGGTTTGGTCTCATGCATAGTCTAGCATGTCGCATGCATGTCTAATTGGTTGTATTAGCAGTATTGTATGTTTAATCCCTTTTGATGCAAGCTTGGAACTATGCTGTACCATCTCGGTATTGTCCCGCATTACTGTATATGGCGCCAACTAAAATAGATCTCAGATTGATCACTCGCACTCTTACGTGACCATTTACTACTATTAATTGATCACCCCGCGAATACATTCTTTGGCTACCCACTAGAGATCACCTGGCCCGCAAAGCAATAAGCGCTTGAAAGAAACACCCTAGACCCCCTTTCTGGTATTCCGACAAAGCAGAAGGCTTCAGTCAAGTGTCTTTGTTTGGAATATCATGAAATGGTTTGAACAGGTTAAGAATGTCACAACGCAAATTGCAGTAAGTTTTGCAACCCTGAAGTTGTTGAAGGAAATTAATATAAATCAGGTTCATTATTCCGAAGAATAATCATTCGAATTGAGCATAATATTCATCGGTCTGAATGTCATCATCCCCAATACCATTGTCCCGAAGGTCTTATTCCCAAACTGTATAGATAAGGGTCATCATCCGAATGAAAAATGGTTCTTGGTCCGAAAGGTAGTCCGAATTGAGCAGAAGGTTTATTAGTTCGAAGGGTCTTATTCTGAAATGTAACATATAAAAAGGTCCTTCGTCCGAGGGTCATTTTGTCTGAAAATTGAGCATAAGGTTCATTGAGCCTAAGCCCAGTATTGTGGGGCCAATTAATACGTTATTTAAACAAATTATGAAATTTGATCAAATTGATTTTCCTGGATTTTTCCCTAACTCATTTTGTAATAGTTGATTGATTTTCCCCAGAAAACGCATCATGTCCATCCCACAATGCACCAGTTATGGGATTTTTTACCTCAATTATAGTGTTCCACAAAAATCCTATTCTTACCTTGACTTTGGCATGAAACTAGAGGAGGGCAGTCTGGTCTTTGTTTGCAAGGTTTCAGGGTGATCCAAAATGTAAAAGGTCATCTAGAGGTCAATTTACATAGAAATGTACTATGACCACTAGATTTGGCCAGACGGATCGCTGACCTACAGATCAAATCTGAGGCCAAAGGTCACATACATAGGTCAAAGGTTATACTCATGGAATGCACTAGTGATCATAAATGTTTCGTGGTCCTTAAACTTCTTGAACATTTTTTATCCCTATGTACTGATATTGTTTTTAGTACAATATAAACACTTTACAAGGCATTATGGGATTGGTTCAAAAAACCCTGCCGTTTGATTCTTTACATTCCATGCATTTTATTTAACTTTGGCCATGTTTTAGCTCTCTGCTTTACCTTTATTCTGTTCGTTCTAGAATATTTGCCCTGTTTTCGCAATGTATCGCCTCTCTGCAATATCATTTTATATCTAAAGTTTCCAACATCAACACATTCCACATGACTTACAGTGTAGTTCCTTTATGTGCCGGAAAGGCCAGGGTGATGCACGAGACTTCGAATATAAAATGCATACGCATGAGACACTGTCATACTCAATCTACCCGTCAAATAACCAACAATGATGAATGACATACGACATATATAACATCTTAGTTGTAATAACTACCGGCTCATATAGCCCGTACCCAATTCATGAGGAAGAATTAAGTTACGGGCTGGGTTGCTCAATGCAGCTGCTCATACTGTCTTTTAGTATGGAACTCGGTGCAAAATTGGGAAAAATCAGGTCGACGCCAAATACAATATAAATATCGTGTGTATGCTGGAATGAAACATTGAAGTCAGATATTAAGTCTATAAACATTATAAAATGTGCAAGCAAAGTAATTTGAGATTCGACAGAAATAGGCAAATTATGCCACGAACTACATGTTACTAAGAGTAACGTTTCTCTGTTTATGAAATTGTTACATGAGCATGTGATTCAAGATCTCTTTTGACATGTAGGAACTCGCTTCATGGAACATGAGAACGAAGGCAATTTATTTAAGTTTAAAATTATAAGACCAATCAATCATTGGGTATAAAAAGTATGTTAAGTTTAGTGTATTTAATGTGGACGCATGGATGAGATATATGAAAATGGATTAGGTGACTAAAAACATTCTCAACTCTATAGTCACATCTTTGTCTTTTCTTTAATTTAATATGAACTCATTCAGTGGATGATATAAGTGATCCGCTGATCTTCCACAAGGCAATGTGGATTGATTCAACGTGATCATCTGTTTGACATTAAATACCTTATAATATTTCAGAATGTTCATAGACAGGGGTGGTGTTTTTTACACTCTAAATTTAGAGAGTATTGAAATGGATGTGCGAACGGATTGGCTGGGGGCTTGCGAGAGCATATAGAGGACGTTTTACGACAGGTGGCAACAAACAATATGCAATGAAAAATGAGTAACTATGTATTACTTGACATTGACATATTTAGTTTTCCCCCCTGGATTAGTCGTCAGCGGACCAAGTTTGGGCCACAAGGGTAGGTGGAAGAGTAGAAAAAATTTCCTTGCTACCACATGTTGGACTCTGTGGGGGTATCGCCTGCGTGGATGTAGAAATCAGAAGTTGTGCAATTTTTTTTATGGGCCAAAAAAAAAAAAAAAAGGCAAAAATGACCCAAATTAGATAAATGGTGCTTCCAACTTCACATTAATGTAACAGTATTTAATTTCCCCACTATATAGCTTTAGATTCAAAGAAGATGTGAATGTTAGAATTTGGGGGGTTATTTATGACCCCAGAAAAGGGACCAAAAGGGGTCAAAATGACCCAAGTAAAGTAAAATCTTAGAATGGTGATTCCAACTTCATTCTATTTAAAGTTAGATTTAATTTTCCACATATATGAGCTGAGATTCAAGAAGAATTTGAAATTTTGAATGTTGAATCTGGGGTTAGTTTTGACCCAGAACGGACCAAAAGGGCTTGAAATTGACCCACATAAGGTAAAAAATCATTAGAGATTTAGAAACGGTTGATTCCAGCTTATTTAAGTATAGTATTTAATTTTGCCCACTATATAGCTGGTTAGATTCAAGAAGAATTTGAATGTCTGGAATCGGGGGTTATTTTACCCCAGAAAGGCCCAAAAGGGGTAAAAATTGACCCCAAATGAGGTTAGAAATAATAGAATGTTGAGTATTTATCCCATCTTAAACTAGTATTCATTTCCCCACTCAAGAGGAAGAAAGATTCACAGGAAGGAAGAATTTGTTGGAATCTAGGGTCAAAATTGATTCCAGAAAGGGTTGAAAAGGGGCTTTAAAATGACCCATAATAAGGTAAAAATCATAGAATGGTGATGTACTCATTCCAACTTTATATTAAAAAGGCCTTAGTATTTCATTTTCTCCACTCTATAGCAAGTAATCAAGAGAATTTTAATTGTTTGGATCTATTGGGGCAAAATTGACCCAGAAAAAGGCAAAAAAAAAGGTCAAAATTGACCCATATAAGGTAGGATATGTGCATAATGTGCACTTGGTGATAAAAGCATGAAATTTGGCACATAGTTTGGGTATGTTATAAGAAGGGATTTGGCTATAGGGGCTACGCAGATTTTTCGTGTAACAAAAATGGCGGCCATTTTCCAAAAAGGCTGCCATTGTATGGTATTTTAGCTCTTTTCATGGATAATGTGTTTGTTACCTGATTTGTAGCCCACAGTAATGCCTAAAATTATTAGGGGTAACTATTACAGAGTCATTCTGTAACCAAATGGTGGCCATTTCCCAAAATGGGCATTCTTTTCCCAATGGCTGCCAATTCCCTTATTTTCCAAATTTTCATAGACTGCATAAGCATATTTTTTACAAAAGCCATATTCTTTGTCAGACAGCAATGACAAAATAAAACCTGTACATAGGCAATCAATTACAAATCTGTTGATGTTTACTATAGCAGAAACATTTATGTACACAGAAATGCCAAATGAACCTGTAAATAGGCAATCAATACAAGTGAGGACCATTTTAAAATATTTCACCATTTGTTTATTTTATCTTTCTTTGCTTTGTAGACTGAATTAAACTCAAGACATATTTAAGATTGGCTTGTGTTAGTTTTGTGCTTTGATAACAAAAGATTGAACATTTCCAAAATGGGGGGGGGAGGAGGCTTTTCAAAAGTAGTTAGGAATTGTATGGTATGGTCTAATGATACGAGCATACACGATTGCAAAAGTACAGGTTATACCCGTGAAAGGCTGCCACACATGGCAACAATGGCAGGCCAAAATTTACTCTTCTTTACAGTGTTTAACATAATCCTATGTGAAATGAATCCTTGTTGGGGGTTGCCGATATTACCATTTATATTAATTATGTGCATTTATGTTTCTATTGCCGGAAAATATATTGCTAATGCCAATTTTGTTGTAAAGCACCAATGATTGTGCTAACCAAAAGTAATCATATTATCAGTAAGGGAGGTAGTTACCAAATTCTGCTAACTTCAGGTGTACGTACACTTTTTGGTTATAATCAATTGCATGGTTTTACCCATGTTGGAAAAGTCATCATGGCCTTGTCAATGTGGAACTCATTTTAAGATGACAAACAGAGCAATCTCTAATTTTGGCCGTAAAGGTCTACAGCAAACAAGATCATTAGTCTATCATTGGTCAAAAGCATGAATATCGGGTAACTTTAAAATGGATTAATCCTCATGTTATTTCTATATGCTGTATTAACAAATCATCATTTTTAAGGTGGTGTGTGCTATGTTCATTATGATATTTGGTTAATAATAGTTGCGTAAGCGAGTGGCCTCTAGAAGAACCATCATATAGTTAACACGTTCCCGGATTCTAGCCAAGGATTCGCTTCGGCGGTTCCATTGTTTTAGCGCACAGTTGAAGTTGAACCATTTCTCAAAGCTAGCGCGAAACATAGCAATTATTTTGACACCCAGCTTGCCTAGATTTTTAGCCAGGAGTGTGCTAGCAGCTACGTCGTTTTCAATGAAACTGCAACCCGATATCAACTCATATGCCCACCACATGTGTGCCAACGGGAGAGGTACAGTATTGCCCAATCTTTATCCCTACCGTCCCTGGAAGTGTTGGGACCATGAATTGCATAGGCACGGGTCTAAGTAAAGGTTTTTTAGGAGTAATAATATCATTATCAATTTCAAACAATAAATACAAATTAAACGATAAATTTCTATGAAAAACAACTGTGATATACATCAATACCAACTATTAGATAATAAGTAGAAATTTCAAAACATACTTGACAATAGAAGAGAAGCCAACCCACTTGTCTTTCCATACTAAGAAAAATGGGGAAAAATTGAATCTCAGGCTGTGAGGATCTGTGTGTGTACCCCACAGCCCGGGCATTAGTGAAATCTTTATCCTTCATGGATTCGTGCTCTTCAACCCCACTATTCTGGTGAAAACAACTATCCCAGACAGGGGAGTGGAGGAACATAAAGAATAAGAAGAACAAAGACAAAAAGTCACAATTATCAGTATTAATTGAAGCTATGTTTATTGGAAAGGGCAACTTGCATTGGTAGTAGCATTTTCTGGACAATGGATTATATGTACAAAACGAGCAGCTGAATTTGAACTCCTGAACAAGTGATCACTTCTCCTCTGGGAGACCATAGGCAGGGTGCAGGATCCAGCCTGATGTATTGTTGTAATGAGGGCATGGCAATCAAATAGTGCCTTTTTATCAAGTACTGTCCACATTACCCAATTTTCTTATCGAGTGCCAGGCAATTGTTGTTACATATTGTTCTTCTTAGTTGATGGGTCTAAATGACACCCAGGTTCCGGGCTTCAGCCTGCGGATGAAAAACCTGAATTTGCCAAGGTGGATGGCTGAGAGTTACTAGTCGATCTGAAAGAATGAGAACGCCGAAAGCACAAAATTCTCTGTAGTCTTGTAAAATATGCACCTTGTGGATTACCATTCAGGATCTAATGACTACAATGCATGATTCAATCTTATTTATAGATGCAGTACAATCCCAATGGTGGAAAGACAGATAGAGCTGTAATCGGCGAAACGACAGATTAACACCACGAGCAGTAAGATAAATCCTGTTAGTGGCGCAGAGACAAGATGAAGTCACTATATCCATTAACAGACGCCTGTGGACTCCACAATCTACCGCCATCAGAATTTGATCGATCTAGATTGAGTTCAGTCATCTAGGTAGGGAAAAAAAACAAAAAGAACCAACTTAATGGCTTTTTCCAGTTGTTTCAATAGCCGTAAGGCGGGTTAAGAGCTGTTATGGTCAATAGTGTCAAAAGTGGCACTTGAAGTCCAATATCACTAACACAGCCTCTTTTGTTTGTCAAGACCAATCAAATGTCCTTCTGCACCGTGGTACAAATCAGTCTCCAAACTGTGAAATTTGACGGTATGCTGACTGTAATCGGAACATGGAGATCATTATCGCTGAGATAAGTCTACAACTGATTTACTAATCTTTCAATCACCTTTCCAAGAAATGGGTAAGGCTCTGTAATTTGAGAGGATAGTTTGTGTGATTACAGGCCGTAGTAGTATCATGTAGGACGTTATGTTATGGGTGTGGAAAATTCTGCAAAAAAACTAGTTAGCAAGATCTTTTAGGAATTCTACAGGTATGTAGTGTATGTTTCACTCTAGAAGTTAAATTGCTGACTACAGGAAAAGGTCACATTGGTTACATGTAGTAATATGGTTGCTATGATCTCTGTCTTGCCTTTAGCAAGAAGAGAGTTGTAATCAAAACAATGATCCTTGTAAGCTTCTTGCATACTGTGAGCCCAGTGTGAAAACTCTGCGCTCCAGCCGAGGATTCCTTCTTCTCAATCTCAAGGCATCATAGAGCATGCAGTGTGGAGAACTACAATTTGGACGGAGTGAGCAGTTCATCAAGGTCTTGGATAAGATGTGTTTAGTCCTTAACAAAAGAATTGCAGTTAGCATATAAAGGTAAAAGGCGAAATACACATGCTATATCAGAGCAGCGAAGATTGTCTCTGGTAATGTTGCAAATTTGTCAAAGTCTGCTACAGGCTGGCACTGAAGAGCCGCTCTCAAGCATTTGTCCTGTCTTCTGCAGCCCTCATGCAACAACAACTTGGAAGTTCTTGGCATGCTTCCAAACTTATGTAAGGTTGTCAGAGGATTTTCCAATACTCTTCATTCTCGAATAAATGTCTTAATTCACTGGACATGGAAGCTCAGTAGAGGCAAAATCATCATTTGAGCCCAACAGTAACCGACTTGATAGGTGGCTTCTTGATATGTTCAGTGCGTGCTGCCTTCATTGGAGGGAAGAGAACATAAATTATACATCAAGACACACAAAAGCGCTCTAGTTTATTTTATTTTTGTACAGCAATGGACTATAATTTGCTAAATTCAAATTTCGGACATGTAGCTTAAGACTGGTTGTAGGGCCAGAATGTTGCCCTCAGTTGGATCAAGATGGATCACACAGTTGAAAAAAAAATGCTTTTTAATGAAGTCTGAGCAGTGGCGTAGCTAGGATTTTAATTGGGGGGGGGGGGCAGTGTCCGCATCTAACTGACAGAAAGAGGGTAGGGTCCAGGGGCCCGCCTTAGGGCCTGTTGGGGTTCCGGGGGCGAGGGCGAAGCCCCGGGTGGGGGTCGAGGGGGCGAAAGCCCCCGAAAATTTTGGTTTTATTTTAAAATGCTTTAAATGTCTTCTGCGGGCTAATTTTTGTACGATTTTGTTCACAGTACTTGTCGCACGCGGTCCATTGAACTTTAAACCTTACTTTGCCGACAATCCGCCTGCAAGTGCCATGACCTGAACTTTTCAAAGTGAACCGACGGTCATTCTCAACCGACGAAAGCAATTATTGGGGGGGGGGGGCGCGGCCCCCCTCAACCCCCCCCCCCCCCGGCTTACGCCACGAGTCTGAGAAAACCACTTGGTGATTTGCTTTGTGAGTTTTTATTGGGGTCTTACAAAATCCTCTTCATTCAACATACGTAAGGAATGATGACACATATTCAACATCAGTAAGATGATGAACATTATTCAACACCCGGTTAAACCGATGGATACATCAGTGGTAGCTATGTTGCAAGTGAAATCCACTGTTATATCAGAATACTAATTGCATGTCTTAATTAAAAACATATTCTTAAAGCACTCCATGTGTGAAGACTTTGTGACTCTATAACCAAGGTACAGTTTACAACAGACTAAAAAGAGTAAGTAAATGGCGGCCATCTTAGAATGACACCATGTTGTCATGCAACAAAATTTGAAATGCTCAAGAAAAACTTGTGCTCCACTTATGATTGTATGAAAAAAAGACGTTATACATATTATTTAATGCAAATATGTAAAAATAGAGTTAATGGCGACCATTTTGGAAAATGGCCGTCATACTGCCATGGATAAAACCTCAATGGCTATTTGGTAGAAAGTCTTTTTAAAACATCCAATGTGCATCAAATTGCATGCTTGAATGGCTAAAGCACCTATTTATCAATCAATCTCGAATCGAGAGAATAAAAAGCAAGTAATGGCAGCCATTGAAAAAATGGCCGCCATTTTAAGTAGAGGACAAATCTGCGATGCCCTTATAGCTAAAAAACCTTTATTATACCGCCCTAGATATGTGGCCAAATGTCATGCTGTATCAGCCAAGTGCACCCAATACCCCCAAATATTGCACATATATACTCTACTACCAGAAAAGGCAAAAAAGGTCAACAATTGACCCAAAATATGAGTCAGTAAAAGGTAAAAAATGGCAGCGGTAATCATTCCACTTAATGTATTTAAGAATTCTAAAATGGAAACCTCATTCTATTAAGATATTGGTAGTAGAAAAAAACTACTATTGACATTTGGTTCAATACACCCCAATTTAATAGTTCATTTTTATTGAATGCTGACTCCAATACCATTGCTGTTAAATATCGTGCCGTATCATTCAACCAGTTTTGATATGAGGGCAAAAACGGGATTTATGAAGCCTCCTAGAATACTGTATAAATAATAAAATACTATCTAAGTTATATCTATATAATATCAAAGTTCAATATTTAAGTCCTACGATTTCACAGACTAATGAGACAAATAGTTACCTTTCCACAGACACCAAATATATTCTGATCACTCCTGTAAAATCTGTTGATCCCGGGGAGAGCTATTTAAGGCCAAGTAAAAAAATAATAAAACGTTGATCGGCCAGACCATTTGAAAAAAAGCTGGTGAGGGAGGCTTTATTATAGTTATTTTATTATTTTTCAAAGGTGGCCGCCATGTCTAGATGGCCGCCATGAATATTTGAAGATTGGACGTTTGCGTTGGGGATAATAGTAGTATGTAAGAAGGTTGAAGGAAAGAAATGCTCAACAAATGAAGGATTACTCTTTAAAATAAGGTTATGAGAGTTCAATAGTGGCTCCCGATATTTTTGTTTTAACTTCATTTCCCCCTTTTTAAAGGGGGGGGCCCTGGTTTTTTTTTTTTTTTTTACTTTGTTGCTTTTTTTTTAAATACGAAATATCAAAATCGGTGCGGCTCCAAAATCGGGAGGAGGGCGGGGAGGTATGCTAACTGGTTTTTTTTACTTGGCTTAAGAGAGTGGATCTTTAATCAATTTGACTCCAGAATTGACCCTAGAAAGTGCCAAAAGAGGTCAAATAGACCCCAAAAGAGTGTGAATAAAAAGCTATCAATTGGGCAATTTACGGTGGAAGTTAATATTTTGAGATGAAGCAAGATGAATAGACAAATGTTTGCATTGGTGTCAGCTAGCATACCACAAGATTTGGCATCAATTGACGAAACGATTGCCATGTTGGCAAAGGTGGAAATATCATCATCATATTTGACTTTTGTCGAAATCCGTAGATTACGTTTTGCAAAACGTCTTTATCATATATTGCTGCTCCCACTTCACAGAAAAGCTGGTATCTCTGCTGAATAGCATATCAGAGTAGGTTAGTGATTTGCTACCTCTACTTGGGACATGGAAGACTCCACAGATTAAAGGTCTGATATTCTGGTCCTTGACTTGAAAGCAATGCCTCATTGAACTGTCCTCTATTCTGTGCCACAATTGCCACAGTGGTAATAGGAGGATTTCACCATAGATCCGATATTCGGTAGATGTTGTTTCCAGCGAGATATTTTCAGCTGGCATGAGTTGATGTAATAAAGTGCACTTCTTAAAAGGTCTGAGCTCCACCTTCATGTCAATGTTCTGCACCATACAGTAAGCTGTTTTCCACACAGCCTGTAAAAGGCAATCTAGTTGCTCTGGAGGACAAACGACTTCATATTATTACTTATCATAATAATAAAAAACAGTTGTGATATTTCAGGGCAGAAATAACCAAAAGATCAGATTTTTTAACAACATTTTAGTATAGCTTTCATTCTGACAGGACCACTGTTCTCTGCTACTGGATTGTTTTTGGGTTAAATTTTGGACAATGGGGTTGGGCCATTTTGATCCCTTTGTTCAAAGTTTTTTTCATTGCGGTCAGTAAAAGGAACACTAAATCAAAAGGGAATTCCTCAAAAAATTACAAAGGGACAAACTTGGTACCCAAAATTACAAAGGGAGCAAATCTGGCAAAAGTGGACTTTTACCTAATATTTTCGCTTGCAAAAATCTATTTTTTCTTAGGGGTTATGGGGACTTTTGGAATGGGAGCCGTCAGCCCCCACCCTGGTTACAAGCCTGATAGTGTGCATTATTACGAATTTTAACAGAGCAAGGACTGCAGATAATGAAACCATGCATTAATGGTTAATATATTGTGGACAAATTAGGTGTATTTTACCCATTCTTATCCAAAGTTTTCAATTTTTGGATGTCACACTATATAATAAATATCGAAGAGATTTTACTTGACGGGGTAAGATTTCAAAACGATCTAACCTTCGTGCATGGTTAAGCTTTTATCAAAGCTTATCAACATTCCTTCAAAGACTTAGTGGTTTGAAACAAGAAGCCTTCGTCTTCTCATATCTCCCTTTAATTTCATTGTACCTGGGCATGACTCGGGTCCTGTCAAAGTTAGGATTTGCTACAGGAAGCGGACTGACTTACGTAGTCTAAGGTGTTTCAACTATATAAAAGCTTTTAGGGAAATCGCCTTAACAGGTTGTAACCAAAAGGACATGGTGAGGGAGGACTATAAAAAACCATGGTTCCGTTACTAAAGCGTGTAATGAAATTGCATCACCTAACACTAAAATAGCAGCTTACAGACTCTTCGAATGAAGGCAGTTACAGTGGGTTAAATACACAAATGACCCACTACAAAATTGTGAGGGAGACAATCTTTATTTAATTGCCCTTATTATCCAAAGTTTCAATTTTGGAGGTCACTACTGATAAAAGTGAATAAAGGTTTTAAAATTGGCAATTGCATGCCGTAATATTGAAAACATATGCATACCAATACAATTTTCCTTGTGGTACCCATTTAAGTCATTGTTTAACTTTTGGATTTGCTGGGGTGTACATTCAAATTCTTTCAATCTACAGCAATGGGCAAATTAAATATAATACTATTACATTTTAAAATTAAGATGGAATATCACCATTTGATTTTAACCATATTGTGTTCAATTTTGACCCCTTTGGGCCCCAGTTTCAAATTCAAAATTCTCTTGAATTCTACAGCTATATAGGGGGGAAATTTACAATAAGTACATTCATATGAAGTCAAAATAAATAAATCACCTTCTATGATTTTTACCTAGTTTGGGTCAATTTGGACCCTTTTTAACCCTTTGGGTCAAAAATAACCCCAGATTCCAACATTCAAATTATTCCAATCTACAGCTATTTTAAATTATAAGTGGAACAAAGAACTATTACATTCAAAATTAAGATGGAATAAATACATCACCATTCTAGATTGTTACCCTATTTGGGTCAAACTTTGACCCTTTGGGTCCTTTCGGGGGTCAAAAATCAACCCAGCAGATTCCACCATTCAACTTCTTTGATATACAGCAATATAGTGGGGAATTAAAAATAATACATTAATATGAAGTTGGAATCAAAATTTCTATGTTTTACCTAGTTGGGTCAATGTTGTGTACCCTTTTTGGTCATTTCTGGGTCAAAATTAACCCAGATTCCAACCATTCAAATTTTCTTGAATCTTAGCTATAGAGGGGAATTGTATTAGTAATTACTTTCAATATGAAGTTGGAATAAATAATCACCATTCTATGATTTTTACCTAATTTGGGTCCATTTGGACATTTTTTTGGCCCAATAAAAAAATAATTGCACCACTTCTATTTCTTAATCCACACAGGTGATGATCCACACAATAAGATGTCCCTACCACCTGGTACCATTGGCATTTCTACTCGACCACCTAACCTATCTCGAAAAAACTAGAGCCCCTTTCACAGTACCTCTTGTTAACACAAGTTCAACACATGATACCAAAAGTTATCGTCGATGAGGCGAGCAGCAATTTCGTATCCTGAAAGGGGACAAAACGACACTATTGTGCAGCCTCAGATACCATGGCAACACAAAATAAATGATAACATTTCTGCAATGGTTAGCTATAGCCAGGTAGGGTGTAACCAAGGATTGATTACAGGGGGGAAATTTCCCTTCAAAGAGTTGAATGTTTACCACATTATTGCTGAATCATAAGGATTCCAAAAAGGTATAGTTGTATTAAATCAGCTAAGGTGTTGTTACATATATAGGCTTACACAGCAAGATCCCATAAAAGTGATCATTTCAATTGCACAGGGGTTAAAAATTTTAAAGTTCCTCTGATTTAGATAAACTATGGTGCGATAAGTAAGATATGGCATAGATTTGATGGTATAAAATGATTAGTACCAATGTACGGGACAACAAGGTCTTCACGTCATGTATTTCAATGGGGAGACCTTGTTACTTTAAAACACTCAAAAACTATTACTTATTTATCCTATACGCTCCATTCCATTCATTTGCAGCCACTTTTTAACTAAATTGGAGCAACTTTTAACTTTAAAAATAGACCCCCTGGACAACAACATTTAACCTTTGACAGGTGTTGTTGTTTTAGCCTTAACTCTTAAAACGTTGGGATTAAGGGTAGTACACCTATGACCTTTTGGCATCTTTTGGTTGGACAAATTATGTGCATACTTTTCCAGATTTGACCCCTGTGTAATCCTTTGCGTATCCCTGCATGGTTATAAGCTACCCAGCCAAAAAGCCACTCATGCATTTTTGTGTAGAGATAGTTGTACTGCGGCTCTTGAATAAAGAAGTATCGTTAGGTCCCCTTTCAGGATACCCAATTTGGCTAAAAATTCCTGATGGCTTAATGACAGTTTCCTTTAGTCGAGCTAATATGAGGTCTTAATGTTCTGTAAATGGTATATCTTATACGACTGTGTTTAAAAAATTTTAAGTTTTCGAAAAGAAAATATGCACGAGGGATAAATCATGTTTAAAAAATAGCCGGCTCTCTTAAATGTAGGTCACACCTTCAGGTTATATGAGTATTCGTCCGAAATCATATCTTGGGTCCAAACACCTGGGAAAATATAGAAGAAGAAAATATGTTGACAGTTTTGGGACAGCGTTATTATGGAGTTCCACCCCAATTGCCAATGTTAATAGCTTTACGTACGGGTAGTATGCTATTTCAAGGACTAGTGACACAAACAGTAATGTAACACAATAGTCCGCAAGCGACAGGGATAGGCAAGAAGACTCTGATAATAATAGAACCCGGGGTTCAATGGAACTTAAGCACAACAAATATTCATTTACAGATGTGATCTGTTTTATTCTAAAAAAAAAACCAGGTCAGCACCCATGTTGTGAAAAACAAAGAGTTGCACGTCTATGAAGAAAGAACTGGGAACGAGAAATTCAACAATGCAAATAGATGAAGAAGAATTGCAGAACGCAAATCGCACTTTGCGAAACCAACAAGCATGTAAAGAGGTACCTAAATATTCTTGAAGGCGGGAGGAGGGAACCAAATCAGGGTGCTGTGGCCGGTATAGGGAGGAAGGCACCTTAGGTACCTGTGGAACTCAAAAGACTATTATATAGTACGTATTAACTCAAACGTCAAAGCAAATATGCTTATACGTTGCAGACAGTCTTCATAAACAATATCTGTGAAATATTCTAAAAAATATGGTTCTCCAAACAAAAATTACTAAGAACTCAATCTATCCTGTGTCCCTTGAAGAAGCTTTCGCGAGGAGGACCCCCAGTGGACTGCTGGAGACCTAAGTGTTCCAAAAAAGAACAAAGGGGAATAAGTAAAGTAAGTTTGGTGATATAAATATACTGAGCGGCTCTTAAAGAATCCTTTATGCATAATTAACCCACACCGGCGTTTTATGGTCAGTTACTGCTTTAAACCTTCAGGGGATAAATATTGCATGCGTTTATTGATTTATTAAAATATAATGCCGGGCAACTTCCAGCAAAATTAAATTGGTTTTTTTTTTACACCTGGACAACAAAATATACTAAAGGTACACAGTGACATTAATTTGGATATTGAGTTTCCTAAGAATTGGCTGGATGTGAAAATATCCATCAGTAGAAGTACACCTCACTTGTCTTGTAAGTGGTAGTTTGGTGAATTATTTACCAAAATAGAATTAAATACCTCAGATCCACCTAGATGACCTTGCTTTTCAGCAAATTTATCAACTGTTGACATGCATAATTGTAAAATTTTTTAATAGTAAGTAGTTGCGTTATAGATCACAATTTGATGAAATTAATTGAGAGAAAAAGGGTACTCTGAAACAATCTGCGGGTATTTACAGTAGGGTATGATAATGTGAAAGCTGGAAGGGTGGGCTCGTTCAAATGCGAACGACCCACAATTTGATCAAACGCACGATTCAGTCAGGGACTTTAATGAATGCGCATGACCCAAAATTGATAAGGCACAATTCTACGGACAAAACGGTACTTAACAATACTCTTTAAGTGAAATTCGAGCGGGTATCGGTATTTCTCAACCACAGGAGCCGAGAGTGGGAATAGATATTTCATCTTTGTCTCCCACTTTGTTTGCGTGGTGTCCCCGCGGGGAAGATTTTACGCCAATAACAACCCAACAATTAAAGGTCATCTCTCGCTTCCTCTCTTTGCCCTCTCTCTCCTCTCTCCACTCTCTCTCTCTCTCCCCTCTCTCTCTCTCACTCACTCACTCTGACAAGCAGCAGCCGAAACAAAATCTGTTCAACAGTCAAAAGTGGTCACATGGTTACAAAAAGTAAGGGCTCACTATAAATGCAGTTCAAGACTGGGTTTGTTATGAAAATATCCAGATCAAAAGTTCTTCTCGAGAATTCAAACATGAATTTGAGATTAGTAAATTCATTCACACCATCGTGACATGTTCAGAATTCTATGCCAATTGTAACTTCCAAATCGCCCACCTCCAGTAATAAATAGCAGACTGTGAAAATGATGACAACGACAACATAGTCCGCTATAGATAACTACTTTTTAAAGAGAAACATAAGCGCACCTATTGCCTACTCTCCAATCTTGACATTTTTGGCCATTGGAACACAGAACTTTTTATCATAAGCCAATTGCTTGGAATGTGCATGTAAGCATGCAAATTGAAATAGCTGCTTTGATAGCTGCTTTTTTTTTCCTCTTTTCTTTTTCAATCAACAAGACTATGATATTTGTGTCCGTGTCATCAACACCAACCCCGAACACAAAGACACTGATGAAATTAACATAATGTATTGAGAAAATGACTAAATTTTATGCTTTACTAAAGTCAAATTGAGAACGCAAATGCTAAATGGCAAGCTAATAGTACATATAGGCTGTCTAGGCCTTAAAAAACTCCCCGTGTTCAAATACATACTCCCAATATTTTCCAGATATTCGATAGCCCCATGCCTTAGGTGGGTATACCAGCATATAAAGGGCTTCTTTTAAAGAAAATATTATTATGCGTGGTTTTTGTTGTGTTCGGCCTCATCAATTGGCCTCTTACAGTAAACAAAGAGAGTTTTGCATGTTTTTTGCTGCATGAAATTTAAAAGTTATGGACAACATATTTTCTCCACAATGCTTACCTTGTCATACATATCATACTGTACACACATTTTAAACATTTACTGAGTCATTTATCATGTTGCAACAATGCATAACGTACACAATCTGTAATTTTAGTATAAGCGTCACAACGCTGCTACTACCAAAACACCATAGACGAGGAAAGGGTTACACTGAGATTCCTCCTAATTAGAAACTTTAGAGTTTCTCAACATTTATCTCTTATTAATAACTACTTCAGAGATTTTTAGTAGTTTTGGATAGGTGACAGCCCATATTGATTTAAAAAAAAATGCCACTCTCCTCCAAATTGTGTGCACAACCATCCAAAATGATTGGCTAAATCCTAATAAACGAATTTAACGATAGCACGAAACTTCTTTACTCCTTTTCCATCCTTCGGGTTGTGTGCGCAAAGTCAGCTGACTATTATTTTAATTCTATGTCGTCCTCCGGTCCCATGACAATTTGGAGATTATTAACCGACATAAGTCTTGATCTGAAGTGCGTATTATTGTTTTCATGAAATTCACCCCGCAAGTGTGATTTTACTAAGATACATTATGCACGATGTTATTTCAACGGGCCTGATTCAGCGGACATAATCATGAAACTCTGGGATGATCGAAGTGTTTTGGTTCCTTTATACCGCATTTTACACTGTAGACTATCGGAATCCTTCTGGCCCATGAAGTTCCAGTCATATCTTATTTTCTAGGTATCATATCGTGACACTGGGGGAATCCAAGTTTGAAAACGCCCGTCGAAATTTCGTTTTACATTTCTTAAGTCTGCGATACACTTCAACAAAGGTTCATAAATGTGGTTAAAGGAAACTACTCTCATCCGAGTACATTGTATGCAATATTGAGCAAACCCAACGCACTGGTGATAACATGTACAAGCTTTAAAATAAAGCTTTAACTCACTTTTGAATTACGATTTTTTTTAAATAGTATCGTTTTAAATGCTTGATGTGGCCAGTGAAATGCGTTTTTTTTAAGCGTGAGAAAAAAAAAAGTTTACAAAACAATTTATATGTCCTGGATATTAAGTAAGTTAAGTACGCCTAAATGAACTAAAGTTCCGATCAGACATTGTACTGGGTGGGGGGGGGGGCTTTGAAAAGGGGTTTCTTGAAAGGGTTTGAGGTTGGAAGAAGGAGGCTTCATGATAGTAAGGCAAGTCCCGATGCCGTGGTGATTACACATAACTACGCCATATATTCATGAAAAAAATGTCTTTTCCCACTAATGATTTTAATCGTGAAATTTTGAAATATTAAATTCAACTTTAATATTTTAATCAGATTGAAGGCTAACTCCCCCACCCACTACACATCCCCACAATGAAGTGTCATTGTAACTTCGAAACTTTCAGTAGTAAGATCAAAGTATCATAGAGTTGATAACAACAAAGCAGCAACAGTATTCTAAAAAAAGAAAGGTGTTTTAATGTGCCGGTTGTAGTTGAAGTAACTGATCTCCCTCGTATAATGTTTCTGTAATTCAGCATTCACGAAAGACTGAAGACTTTCCACGAATGTATTTTCAATTATTTTTAATGAAAAAGGTTTCTTTTCTTGCTAAGAAGGCGTTAGCGCAAAACGAACCCAATTTTTCTTGAAATCTGGAGACATATTACTTCTGTGTTGTTCCTTTTGAAGAACCTGTAAAACTAAATTATACCAATTTTTTTTTAAGTTTCCCAATAGATATTGTTTTACAACTTTAGTGAAACGATGTCCGTATAGGGACTTATTGATTATTTTATGTCATTCAACTTTAATTTTACCACGGAGGTCCATTTCACCATAAGGCTGTTTTTTCACTAGGGCGTGTGTTACACAACATTACAAAAGGTATATACAATGCATGTGATAACAACAAACTTTTAAAAGAATCATTTAAAGGCGTAGATGAAATGTGCCTTAAATTATGCTTAAATATACTGATGGTTGCTGATTTTTTGAAGTTTAGCATCAAGATTGTTCCAAGTTACTGCACCTCTGTAGGATAGACTACGCTTCTTGTAACCTCCGTTTTGGGTAACGGATTGTAACATTATACATGTTGTGACGAAAGTTATAATTATTGCTAGTAACTGAAAAATGCCAGCAAAGATATGGAGGTGCCAGGTCATTCAAAATTTTTTTAAACCAAGAGCGCACCAATTGGTAACGTGCCTATGCGAACGACGTCGCCAACCACGGTGATTAAACTCTTCAGGACTAGGGGTATACCAGGCTACACCACAGATTATACGTGTTGCCCTGTTCTGTATAATCTGAAGACGATTTCTACTGTAGTACACAATTTTCCTTCGCCCCAAACAACATTGCAATAGTCTAATTGTGGCAGGATAATGGCATATAAGAGAGTAGTTAGATATCATTAAGGAACATAATGACTTGCATTTGTGTTAAACATAAACCAAACCTTTCAAGTGACTTTTTGCGACATTTTCAAGTTGCTGATTAGCATTTCATTTCTCATCAATGATACTCCCGATGCTTAAATTCAATGCACATCTGGTTGAAGACTGACATTAATAATTTGAAATAGACAAAATTATCGATCTGTAACCGTATATAACGCTGTCTTGAAACCTAGTTAACATAAATCTGACTAGCACACATTAAGACTTATTTGTTACTTTCAGCCATCTGGGGTTTTTTAAAGTGTGAATATCTCATTATTTTGAAATATCAATCAATTGAGTTGGAGCATAATAGATAATGGTTGTCATCACATACATACTACCTTTACAATGGGATAAATAGTTTGGCAAATCATTAATATATAGAAAATCCAAGAGGACCATCAATTGAACCTTGAGGCATTCCAACTAATATTGCACAATCAGAAAGTATGCCGTTGACGGAATAAAAATTAGTTGACCACTTAAATAATTTTTTTGAACGCTTTACTGCAATAGGTACTTACTCCCTACTCCATACCATTTAAGTTTATTACAAAATGTTTGATTTTACAGTATCAAATGTTTTTTTTTTAAGAATCAAGTTGCATAAACCAACCATTTTTTACCTCTAGCTATTTCCCCCTAACCGTCCTCATTACATTAATTAAAGCATAAAGTGGAATGAAGAGGTCGAAAGCCAGACTGATTACTATTTATTATATTATTTACATTTAGGTAGGTATGAAGTTGATCAAAAACAGCTCTTTCAGCAATCTTAGAAATTACATCCAAAATTGAGATAGGCCTATAGTTACCAGGATCGCACGGGTCACCAGCCTTGAAAACTGGGATTACTCTAGCTCTTTTCCAGCAGATGGGAAACTTACTAATGGTGAAAGAGTGATTAAGTGAGTAATTACTGGTGTGATGATTGGTGCAGCCAATTTAAGTAGTTTAGAAGGAATAATTTCTAGACCAGTAGCCTTTTTGTCATTTAATTTCAATAGTTGTTTAAGGACATATTCATGAGTGACAGGAACAAAATCAACATGTGGCCCATTATTGTCATTCTCATCAATGTGTGTGTTATAATTACAGAACTCATTATCTTTAAGTTTCTCTGCAAGTTTAGGTCCAATTTCTACAAAGTAATTATTTAGTGCATTTGCAATATCTTTATCTTCAGTAACTTGACCTGATTAATTTATTTTACAGTGTACAGAATGAATACCGGCCACATTGTTCTTTTTATATCAGTATCCAAAACAAATATATACAAAAGTAATGGTTTTATTAACATTTCTTGTCTAGTTTAATCATATTTTCACAAAAGGGGCAAAAGGTCCATTTTTTGCTGAATATTTTGATAAATAGGCCCAAAATTTAGAGAAATTTTGACACCAAAGTCCACTTTTTGTGGATCATTTTGGGGGTTAGGTCCACTTTTACCAAAAAAGGTCCACTTTTTCGAAAAAAAGTCCACATTTTCGAAGTCCCGCATTCCCCTTCCCCCCTAAAAATAAATCCTGCGTACGGCCCTGTTTGTAACATAAGTAATGTTTATTGGATAGCTACAAATGTTACTCCAATGTATATAGTACGTCTATTTTATGAGCAATTAATGTGTCAACGGGAACTCGTTCGTTACTCGACGCGGAGTATCTAATCGTTGGATAAGGGGTTTCGATGGGACATGAATATGACCGCCAAGACAATGTTAGAACAAGTTTGAAGGTTATTCCTTATATTTCTGCTTCAAATGTCATTTACCAGTTATAATTCATTGTGATTTGCAATTTGCAAAGCTCTCCTAAATTTGTAACATAAGTAATGTTTATTAGGTAGCTACAAATGCAAATCCAATGTAGTACGTCAATGAGGAATTAATGTGTCAACAGGAACTTGTTCGTTACTCCAAGGAGTATCTAATCATTGGATAAGGGATTCCGATGAGACATGAATTTGACGATGTTAGAACAAGTTTGAAGTTTATTCCTTATTCTTCTTATCGTGTCCAAACACTGTGGTTCTCAAATATGATCCAGCCAGAGATGGGTACAACGTCTGGCTGCTTCACTGAATTCCGCAAGGTCCTTATTTGTGCATTGTTAAAAAAAAAAAAAAAAAAAAATGTAGCTCTTGGGATTGGATGGATCTTTCCCATGCTTTAGGAGTGCCATAACATGTGCTTTCCTCCAGATCTTTGGGAACCTGTGGGAAATAAGGCAGCAATTGTAGAGCTCAAGATGCCATTCCTTTGCTACTGGGCCAAGATTTTTTAGTTGCTCAGTAGAGATGTTGTCAAGGCCTACTGCTTTTCCTGGTTGAAGTTTAGCAATACCGGATTTCAATTCGTCCATGTTGAAATACGTTTTACAAGAAATCGAACATTCTCAACAATATTGACTGAACTAATAAATGACCAAATACGTCATCAATAATGGGAAAATCCTTGCGTTCTGTATGTGGTTTTTAGCTAATTCTAAAAATTATCAATACATAAATGTTATGGGGTAAGTACTAGGATTGCTGAAAATTCAGCTCGGTTGACCGTCTAGCTTGCGCAAAGTGCGCCATCAATCTTTCCTTTCCTGGTTGAATTCTAACGGAGCTTTCATCTGACAGGGTTTACTTGTGCTATTTACGGTAACAGGATACAGTACGTTACGGAATTATGTTCATATCAGAACCTCTGGACAAAACCAAGCAACACATTTCTTTTCAGTCGACAGGTGTTATTACGTTGAATGTAGAGTTGTGGTTTGGGCTGCCTGGTAACACTTACTTTGTCGGCTCTGCGGACCTTACCAGATCACCAATCTTTTCTGTTATCGCGTCTATCGCATGTATATTCGTGTCACTTCATAAAAAGTTTTGGACGATTCTATTCACGCTGGGAGGTTGTAATGTGTTTATCCAAGAATAACAATACTACTTGCGTGGCCTAGCGGTTAATGTGCTTGCCTCTGGCGCAAATTTACCATCAAAAATTCCCGGGTTCGAATCCCGGTGGGGTCGTGACACTTGTAGGGATTTATTCGGGTACTATCAATTCTGGATTTGATCGGTATACCAGCTATTGATTAAATACAGAATACCGCTCTCCTCCATGGTTCACTTGGAATTGGGCAAATGGATCATGAAAGCATCCCGTCCTTCGGAGGGGACGTTAAGCCGTCGGTCCCGTGTACAGAGAGTCACAACTGTACATGTACATCGCAGTCAGTGTCGAATAAGAGTAGGGTGTAAACCCCTGACTGTTCCCAATCCGCCCCAGCCTCAAATAGCGGGCCATGTTAGGAGCGTCCGTATCATGGATACACGCGGCCCCGGATCAGCACACTAGCTGAATAAATCCTGACACCACCATAAAGCCATTACCAATGACTTGTGGATACGAGCAAACAAACAAATACTACTTCCGTGGCGTGGATTGAGGACAACGTTTTTACTCACCTGAAGAGTGGTTGCCATTCACAACATTTATTTTATTGTTTTAATATCGAGTGATAAACCAAGATTTTAGAAAGATATTGTGTGTGTTTTTCGATTTGATAAACTTGGATTTTTAATTCAATAAACCAGGATTATCAAAATTTAGTAATGGTTATCACAACCCTGAATATCGACCGGTATCATGTTTTTTTTTTTGATAAACATGTTGTTTTTTTCGATTTCATATACATAGGTTACCCATTCGATAAAGTAGGTTTCGCAAATTCGGTTAAAACTACTAGGTTATCTCGGTTTATCTAATATGATAATATATGTTTGTCAACATCTCAAATCACATGTTATATCGAATTTGATAGACCTAGTTTTTCGATTTGTTTATCGAATGTGATAAACTTAGTTTTTCGATTTGATTATCCTGGTTGATCAAATCCCTGAATATCGTTTTTCGATTTGGTAAACTTGGATTTTCAATTCAATAAACCAGGATTATCAAAATTAGTAATGGTTATCACAACCCTGAATATCGACCGGTATCACTTTTATTTATTTTTTTTGGTAAACATGCTTTTTTTCGATTTCATATACATAGGTTACTCATTCGATAAAGTAGGTTTCGCAAATTCGGTTAGCTAGGTAAATCCAATAATCCAGGTTTCTCAAAACCCATAAACTAGGTTATCTCTGTTTGATCCAATATTATATAGATTTGGTCAACATCTCGAATCACATGTATTCGAATTTGATATACCTATTTTTTCGTAATCGTCGCTGGCGGAAAACCCTCATATGTGCATTTGACTTTAAGCAAAACCTCACTGTAGTAAAAACGTTACATGACAAAACCCATAGGTACATTTTCGAGTAGACAACCAAAACCTGAATAATTTGCCTTAATGCCTGCTGACAATAAAGGTTTCCTTTCTAAATTATTTAGGTAATTTTTACGGCCCGATTCTGAAATAAAGTGTCCATATATTTAGTATCCATATTTGGCTGAAATTCAAGCTAGAACGCGATGAGAACCAAATGCACATATGAGGTTTTTTAGCACTGGGGCCACTTTTTACATAGGAGGTTTTGCATTTGACTCTCTGAGTTTAACCATTTGAGTTTTTTCCCTTTTTTTCCCGCCCAGCTACTATATGTTTAATCGAATGTGATAAACTTCGTTTATCGAATTGTTGATTATCCTGGTTTATCAAATCCCTGACTATCGTTTGTCGATTTGGTAAAACCTACATTTTCAATTCGATTAGCCAAGCTTATCAAATTTGATAATCCCTGTTTATCAGAACCCAGGATATAAAATGATATCGTGGATGTTTTGATAAACATTGTTTTTTTTTAATTTGATAATCCAAGATTCTCAATCAGGATTATCAAATGTGATAAACCTGTTTTTAAACCTTCAATATCCACCAATATCATGGATTTTTTTTTATTTTTGATAAACCTATTTTTTTTTCAATAAACCAGGATTTTCAAATTTGGTAATAGTGGTTTTATCAGTACCCTGAATATCGACCGATATCACGGGTTTTTGGTATGATCAAATTCGATTAATCAAATTCGATAATAAAGGTTTATTAAATTCAATTATTTTGGTTTATCAAATTTGATAGTCTAGGTATATCAAAACGATCCTATGGTATAAATATCGTGTATGTTGTGTGGATGCTGTTCCTTGGTACAAAGGTGGTCAGTATCATGCTTCAGCGAAGAATTTTGTCTCATTTCGGGGTACATTCTGGGTAAAATATCGTAGTTAACTTCAACGTTCAGCTTCCAAGCCACGTAAAATAATGTAATTATGACATCGTAGTTTGTAATGAAAAATATTTTAAAAAAATCAGCCCAAATTGATACCTACGATATTTAGATAGTTGTTCAAGTTCACATCTTCAGTGATTTTAACACGGAACAGGACAGGATTGACATAATGTGAGCTAATGAATATCAAGATCATTACAAAAAAATCAGAGTAGCAATAACAAAAGATGATTAGATTAGGTCATTTAAAGCAATAGGATATCGATTATGAGTGGTAATAAAAACATAGTAAGAAAAAATGGCAGAAAGAAGATGGTGTGGGAGCGGAATTAACACTTAAGTGACCAAGGGGTTTTCATTCCCGTTTGGTGCCAAGGGGGAGGGGGTTCATAGGACCCCCCCAGAAACCACTTTCCGAGGGAATTTGTTGCACAAAATTTATACCACCATGTTAGGATCATAAGACAACCCCAATCAGCAATACAAAATAAGATTTGTAATTTTGGTGCAAATTAGGGGCAAAACTTGTTTTTAAAACACACACAAATTGGAAAAAAGACGGAACTTGCAAATGAGCCTTGCGGCGCTTACATCAAAAATTTTGAAACTTATTTTTATGTTGATAGCTATTCTAGAAGACCAAATTACTTTATACATGTATTTAACACAAAACCAACAGTTTTAGTAATCCTGTATTTTTACGGTGTTGCAAAATACAAGTCATTTTTCCATGAGTTTGTACATTACGGTTTGGCAACGTACAACATGATGAAAACTGTTTTGTTTTCAGCACATAAAGGGTTACTTATTTTAATGTACGACTATATTGTTTCTTTCGTGGGTTGGTGTGAACTGTATAGCAGCAAAAAATTGCTTTGGATCTCGGTTTTCTTATTCTTAATTTTAAAAATATTCTCAAATGACTTCCGTTAGTGCCCAAGTGGGGGAGGGTCCATGGACCCTACTATTAACTCATTAAAGGCTCGGCCGATTTTAATTATTTTTGGTATGAAAAGACACGCATTAAAAGTCATACAATTACAAATTTCGGCGCAAAATCCCTAGGAAACCCCCTTGGTCACTTAAGGTGTTAAGATCAAGTGACCTTTATGATTGGACCCCACCCAGTGGGAGATAGGAACTGATTTTGAGCCAACAAGGGTGGCAGTGATATGAAATACGAGCTTTCCTCGTACATATTTGTATTTGTCGTTCACGTAAAAACTGTTTTTAATTAAGAACGTTGCCATTTTGTTCATCCACTTTAGGTTACTTTTAGGTTACTGTACGAAAGGTCATCTCTGTCATTGGGGTTTGTGCCAGACTTCCCCTCAATAATGTTGCTGTGTGGTTCGCCACTCCTCCCGCACACCAGTCTTTTTGCATTCGCCAGCATCAATGCGGTACCCATTAATCACTCTGGTGGAGAGAGGCAAGCGAGGTAAAAGGTGCCTTGCCCAAGTGCACAACACCTTGTCGACAGCGGGGCTCGAACCCACAACCTTATGCTTATGATGCCTAGCGCTGATCCACTGCACCACATGTGTCTATAATACGACATGTCCCAATAATTGTACATTGCAGACCTAAAAACAAAAAACAACCCCCATATCCAACAAAACAAAACAAAGAAACAAAAATCCGAAATAAAACAACAACAACAACAACAACAACTAACAATACAAAATTATTAAAGTAGTGGCCGCATTTGTAGACAGGATCTAGTACGTTACGGAATTTTGTTCATATCAGAACCTCTGGCCAAACAAAGCAACTTTTGAACATTGTTTTTTTTCAGTCGACAGTACTTTAACGTGGAGGTTAGGTTTGGGCTGCCCACGAACACTTACTTTGTGTAAAGAAACTGAGTGTCCCCCCATGAGAGGATGTCCTAGCTACCATTAGCAACATGCGAATAAACCGTGACCACCTGTAGACGAGGCCATTTGTGTACAGTGTTGAAACAAATGATGTATACAACAGTCAATGGAGAAACCCATATGCCAGATGGGGGTAGGACACTCAGTCACACGGAAGCTGTAATATATGACACCGGCTCTGCGGACCTTACCAGATTATCAATCTTTTCTATCCCGCGGTATATAGTATGGTCTTTTATTCGTGTCATTTTATAGAACGTTTTAGGAGGTGTATTCAAGTCCATAGAAAGTTGGAGATGGTTTATTCAGTGTCGAGAGGGGGGGGGGCGGGGGGGGGTGGTGACCGTGATCTGCGGCTCTGCGACAAGGTGATCGCCTGTCAGTTCGCACGTTGTGCATGGATATGCAGACTATATGCGTAGTCTTGAAATAAACAAGTTTTATTGAACGTTCATAGGGAACATGCTTTTTTAGGTATGGTCCATAAGGACCGAGCACTGACCACCAACGGGGGTGCCAAGACCTTGGAAAACTAACACTTAAGTGACAAGGGGGGGGGGGGGGTTCTGGGACCCCCCAAATGGTTTTCGCCGCTGGCCCCGTTTACGCTTGGGATTTTGCGCCGAAATTTTTGTAATTGTTGACTTTTAAATGCACGTCTTTTCATTACCAAAATAATTAAAATTGGCCAAGCCGTTAATGGTTAAGTTAGTGGGGGCCCCATGGACCCCCCCCCCTTGGGCACTACGGAAGTCAATTTTCAGAATATTTTAAAAATAGAAAAGAAAACCAAGAACCAAAGCAATTTTTTTTTTTGATATAAGTTCCCACCATACATGAAGTAAACAATAACATTTCAAAAATATAACCTTATGTGCTGAAAAACCAACACAATTTCATCATGGATGTTGCAAACCGTTACTGTACAAACTCGAGGGGAAAAGGACGTGATTTTGCAACACCCGTAAAAAATAAAGATTCCCTAAAAATGTAGTTTTGTGTTAAATAATGTCAATTTGGGTCTTCTAGAATAGATATCAACATAAAATAAGTTTTCAAAAGTTTGGGTGTTAGCGCAAAGGCTTCATTTGAATTTTCGTCTTTTTTCCCAATTTTCGCGGGTTTTTGAAAACAATGTTTGCCCCTAATTTGCAGCCAAAAATAACAAATTTCATTTTTGTGCTGATTTGGGGTTGTTTAGGACCCTTCACATGTGGTATAAATTTCATGCAAAAAACCCTCGGAAAAAGTGGTCCTGGGGGGTGGGGGTTCCCATGGACCCACCCCCCCCCCCCCCCTCTGGGCACACGGGAGGTGAAACCCCTTTGGTCCTAAGTGTTAAGGGGGTAGGTTTTTCAAATTGTCTCGCGCAAATGTCTACGATACTGAGATTATAGCATGAATGTACGCCTCCAGCTTTCATTTGCTTGATGTTTGAGGTAAAATATGACTTTCCGTTCAAATTTTATGCTCGATTTAAGCAAGCAAGCGTCGCACGTTCGATGCATTTTGTATACATATGCAAAGAAAATGCTCACATGTGATTTTTAAGCAAATATAATGTTAATTATAGGATTCAGATATTCAAACTTTTTTCAACAATTATTTATGAACTAAACATTAATAATTCATTATGCATCAAACAAACTCGAAATTTTCAGCTCGAATTTTCATTTCGTGAGTTGTAATTCTTATATCATTCACCCAGGGACAATTTGAATTGGTATTCGAGTGTAATCAAAATGATTATTTTGGTTCAAATTTATATCGGAGTTGGTGAGGATGGAAATGTGCGAACCACTTTTTCGAGAGTGACAATTTTATATGAATATAGGTTAACGGTCCGGTCCGAAAAATTCTGGATTTTATTTTTATTATTGGTATATGTGGTTCTTACGTGACCCACCATTCAGGGGCGTCAATCGCTACTAAATCGGGGGGGGCATTGGAAAATTTGTGTTTCGACCCCCACCTCAACCCCCTAACCCCCCCCCCCCACCGCTATTCAGATTTCAATCAGTGTAAAAATGGATAACCCAGCGAGAGCAGCAAGCCGATAATATATTACATTCTTTGATTTTATTAAACGTTTACCTTTTCAGTAGAAAACATGTACAAGTCAGCGAGAGGGGCAGATCAGCACCTCTCAAGCGAGGGAGACCAAACTGAAAATGTATTGGCGGCCGCGTAATTGGCGGCTGCGAGCGCGGAACCCATGCAATGATCGCTTTCAAAAACACATTTTTTCATGCCAAATTTTGATAGAAAACAATTGCAAATGGTAGACCACAATTTGAATACTTACAGGTATGATTAACGGGATTAAAAGGAAAAAAAAAATATAGTGATGGTTTAGGTTGCGTTTTAAATAAATACATGTAAAGTGTTCACGGAGGGTTTCGGTGTATTAAAGCTGACGGGCCCCCCCCTTTAGTGGGTTACGCAGGGGGGGTCCAACGCCCGCGCGAAGCGCGGAACCCATCCAATGTTCACTTTCCAAAACACATTTTCTTATGAAAATTTGGTAGAAACAATTTGAACTACGTGGTTCACTTTATAATTCTTCTAGATATTATCAACAGTCTTAAAATCTTGTTGATGGTTTAGGTTTTGTTTGAATATAAACATGTTATGAAGAGTTCATATATCAACGGGCGCAGGGGGTTGATGGGTGCCCCTCCCGCGCTTTCTTATGCAAATTTGATAGAAACAATTTGAAATGTACAAGTGGCTCACTTTGTAATGCTTCTAGATATGATCAACGATCTAAAAATCGCCGTTCGATTGATAGCCGTTTTGGAAGATGTTACGATGTAAACGCTTTCCAGCTATTAAAACTGAGGAATATGGCCACGATTTTAAGTGTTTTGTATAAAAAAAAACAGTGTCGAAAAAAAATTAATATCTTACGGACAATTTAGATCCCTGTAATTTTTCTGACATAATCG
The DNA here is from genome assembly GCA_023653785.1 of Ophioderma brevispina. Taxonomy (NCBI): domain Eukaryota; kingdom Metazoa; phylum Echinodermata; class Ophiuroidea; order Amphilepidida; family Ophiodermatidae; genus Ophioderma; species Ophioderma brevispina. The sequence goes on from JAMKCH010007089.1 coordinate 128,117, forward strand.
TAATATTCATATTTTAAGCACTACACTACATAATCTGAAAAAATGAAAGAAATCGCTTAAAAGGAACAAATGAACGGTTTTGTACACCTTACCATTTTTCTTCCATTTCAATGGAGTTGACACAGTAAGCCACACTTCGTGCAGTGGCGTACCGAGGCAGTCGATCCAGAGGGGCAAAATTTCAAAGTCGTCCCGCCAGAGGGGGGGGGGGGGATTCGTAAGTGGTCCCGGTCTTCTTCTTATCGTGTCCAAACACTGTGGTTCTCAAATATGATCCAGCCAGAGATGGGTACAACGTCTGGCTGCTTCACTGAATTCCGCAAAGGTCCTTGTTTGTGCATTTTTGCTCCAGCAGTGGGCAGACCAAGAGATGTTCCATTGTCTGAGGTGATTTTCCACAACCACAGGTAGTGTCCTAATCTGCTTCCAGGTGGTCCCACCTCTGCAAGGAAACCTTAGATCGGCCAATTCTGGTTCTCAATCTGTTGAGGCATCGCCATTCAGCCCATGAGGAGTCAGCTCCAGGTGGGAGATGCTCACCAGGTTCAATACCAATAGATGTTACTTGGTTGATGGCAAGTCTTTCTTTCCACAAGGCGACTCTCTTGAGCTCCTTAGAGACTGTTTCAAGAGGTTGGACTTTGCTTAAGAAACTCTCTCTGGATTTAAGGCGGTTGGCAGCAGGTATCTGTCCAAACATAGGGTGCTTCACATTAGATACTTGGCAGCTACGCTCTTGCATGCTCGCTACACTACGACGGATGTCTGGTGGAGCAATTCCTGCTAGGATGTATAAGTTTTCCGTTGGTGTTGGACGGATGCATCCTGTAATAAGCCGGCAGGAGGCATTTAACGCTGAATCAAGCTTCTTGGCATGGGTTGATCTTTCCAATACAGGGCAGGCATACTCTGCACATGGGTAGCACAGGGCAAGTGCCGTCGATCTTAGGGTATGTGGGCGAGCACCCCATCTTGTGCCAGTGAGTTTGTTCAAGATGTTATTGCGTGAACATACTTTACTCTTCGTCTTCTCGATGTGGGTCTTATAAGAGAGAGTGCGGTCCAAGGTAACTCCTAGGTAGACAGGGTTATCACAGTGCTCCATGGGTGTTCCAGACCAGGTAACTTTAAGCTGACGTTTGGCTTCACGGTTGCGTAGATGGAAAGCACACACCTGTGTCTTAGATGGATTTGCACGTAGGTGGTTTTCCTCATAATAAGGAGTGAGTTCATCCAAAGCTTTGGAGAGTCTCTCTTCAACAACTGTGAAGTCGGCATCTTGTGCGCTAATTCCAAGATCGTCTGCATAAATAAAACGACATGTTCCTGCACTCCTAGGTTGGTCGTTGGTATAGATGTTGAACAGAAGAGGTGCAAGCACACTCCCTAGTGGTAGACCATGAGCCTACGCCATCGGCTCTTCTTCGCTCCTAGCTGAACAAAGAACATCCTGTTTGCCAGCAATCCTCGGATAAGCTCAGTCAAGCGGATGTCCTTGGTAATTTCCAGAATCTTATGGAGTAGGCATCTGTGATTAACAGTGTCGTACGCTGCTGATAGGTCGACGAACACAGCTCCGGTTACCATACCCTTCTCGAAACCATCCTCAATGTGTTGAGTTAGGTTGAGTACTTGGCTTGTTGTTGATTTGGCTGACCGGAAACCTGCTTGTTCTGGTATGAGGTGTTCGTCTATCCAGGTGCAATACGATTGAGCAGGAGACGTTTAAAGAGCTTGTAGGTATGGCTGAGGAGTGATATTGGTCTGTAGCTCTTGGGATTGGATGGATCTTTTCCAGGCTTTAGGAGTGCCATAACATGTGCTTTCCTGTGGGAAATACGGCAGTAATTGTAGAGCTCAAGCAGCCATTCCTTTGCTACTGGGCCGAGATTTTTTAGCTGCTCAGTTGAGATGTTGTCAAGGCCTATGCTTTTCCTGGTTGAAGTTTAGCAATACCGGATTCCAATTCGTCCATGTTGAAGGGGCGAGTGAAACCAGGGTTGCCGCTATACCTCTTATGGTCTAGTTTGATCTTCTTGGGCTTCTTGCTGCACTTGCCATTTAAAAGCAGTGGGTGGGCAACTTGGTTAGGTGTGGTTGGGTTTGGCTGCTGTGGAGGTTCTGTTGGATCCCCTAGGAGCTTTCGGATGGTAGACCATGCTTTCTTGCTGTTATGGGTTATATCGGTGGATTCAATTAAAGTATGCCAGGTTTTGATCTTTTCCTGGGAGATCCTCTCCGAAACTTCCTCACCTTTAGCAGTTGTTTCAGCCGAAAAAAGATCAGCTTCAAACATGGTGATATACTCTTGATATTCTCTAGCACATTCCTTGGAAAGGCCTGGTATATATTCCGTCCTACAGCCTCTGGGTATGAATCTCCGGGCAGTCTTGTTCACTAGTTGGGCAAATTTGTCATAGTTATGGGGTTTTGGAGCAATCC